>BGNK01001831.1:59251-114912 GCA_003297005.1 Symbiodinium sp. clade A Y106
GGTTCCAACTGTACCGTTGCAGGAAAGCTCCGTCGGCACGACCCCTTGCCTGAGCAGAGGAGGTCCCCGTTGCTTATCCTTTGCAGCTCACACTTTGTAGTCTTCAAAGTCTGCTCGTTTGGGTGAGCGAATAAGGGAGGGGCCGTTGAGCGGCGCCAGCTGTACCGTTGCATCAAAGCTCCGTCGGCACGTCCCCATGCTAGAGCAGAGGTCCCCGTTGCTTATCCTTTGCAAGGTNGAGGGGCCGTTGAGCGGCGCCAGCTGTACCGTTGCATCAAAGCTCCGTCGGCACGTCCCCATGCTAGAGCAGAGGTCCCCGTTGCTTATCCTTTGCAAGGTGCTCTGTAGCCGCAGCCCGCTCTTTGTCGTTTTCAGAGTCTGCCAGTTGAGTAAGAAATGCGGCTGTAGTTCACAGAGGGGCCGCAGAGTGGCTCCAACTGGACCATTGCATCAAAGCTCCGTCGGCACGACCCCTTACAGGAGCAGAGGAGGTCCCCGTTGCTTATCCCTTGCNCTGCTCCTGCTCCCGCTCCCGCTGCCGCTGCCGCTGCCGCTGCCGCTACCGCTACCGCTACCGCTACCGCTACCGCTACCGCTACTGCTACGGCTACTGCTACTGCTACTGCTACTGCTACTACTCCTGCTGCTGCTACTACTACTACTACTCCTTCTCCTCAGCGCCTGCTGAGATGATTGCCTCGAACTGGACCATGAAGAAAAGTACAGTCGGCGCCTTGGCAACTGTGTGAACATGCAGAGAACGTGGATGAGCGACCTTCCATCAGGCCAAGTCTTCTTGGGGGATTGGCATCGGCGTCACGTTGGCCCGCTACTTCAGGCACCCCTTTCAGCATTCTGGGCTACTCGTTGCTAAGCATGTTCAGAACGTCAAGTTGCTTGCTCGTGTCGCGGTGTGCAGCAACACATCACTCGGTGTCCTACACCGGGTGCTGCAGCTCGAAACAAGACCTGTCCTGGGTTCAAGCTGGCACACAATGCAAAGCTATGCCAAGTTCACATGTTACGTCTTAGAGCATGACGTAACCTAGTTTAGTCTCACCTAGTTGGATGTGCGCAGTGTGACGAAACTGAAACAGCCGGGAGCGTCACGCAAAAGTCGCGTTTCTTGGGCCGGGCCTCGTTGCAGCATCTGTATTGCCCAGCAACCGGTGGGCGATATCAAGATTTACTTTCAACTTCCATTCAAACTGCAAGCAAGCTTGTGCCAAACGGATATTAATCTGATACTACATAGCCGAAAATGAACACCTTCTAACGTGGATCTCGATGGTCACTCAGCCAGGGCTTTGAGTCTTGTGTGGTTGCGGTCTCCGAAGTCGAGAGAGATGGCCATAAAGAGCGCCTCTTTCGGGATACGAAGATACCAACAGTGTTTCAAGTATAAGGATCAGGGGGAGGTAGACCGCTATGCAAAAAGTTGTCGCATGAGCATCTACACTGGCGTGACGTAGTTTCAGGGCGACCTCCAACACCAAGTGCCACGAAACCCACCACGTGACTTTGTTGTCTTCGAAGATCTCCGGTAACTTCATGCATGTGCCGAGCCTGATAGTGACTGATAGTGGCTCCGACTTGATCAGAGAAACAGAACGGCAGGACTGTGCACTGGCTGTCGCGAGATGTCCTCGTAGTGTTCGTGGATTCCAACCTGGCCTATGGTGCTGGGGCTCGTGCTCGGGATCCTACGAAACTGGGCCAGGGAGGGTCACCAGCAGTTTACAGGCTGTTTCGGAAGACATGAATCGGATCTAAGGTTCTGCAACCAAAATCAGCGGAATCCCGGAAACCCCTTTCTCCGTCTGTTGGTGGACGACATCCTTCACTATCCAAAGCATACAACGTCACATATTTGGTTCACGGCCTAAGGCGTGGAAGCATGTTGTCCCTCAGCAGTGCACTGGCGAATGTTTCCGAATTCTCTCTCCGTGTCAGAGTGCATGGCGCATGAGAATAAGCAAGACCTGCGACAACGCATATGTCACACGCACATGTATGTATGTATGTATTTATGTATGTATGTATGTATGCATGCCTGTATGTATGTATGTATGTATGCTGTATGAATGTTCGTGTCTGTGTATGTACGTATGTCTGTATACACAGAAGAATACATGAACAGATGAATAACTGCAGAGGTAAATTGCTCAGTAAACTTGCCAATGGGAACATTGATTGTTCAATGAACCAAAGAGCATAGAACGAAGTAAATGCATAAGTTCTTGATCAAAAAATAAACAAGCAAAAGCGAGTGACCATATGAATGTGGCTTTGTGCATATTTGCTGCAAGCTATGTGCCGACAGTCGTTTGGGATCAAATGCACATAGACAGGATTTTGGCTGGTGGTCAGTGGTCGGGTCAATCCGAGCTGAAGCAGGACGACACGAAGCAGCAGCACCCCCCAATCCCCACCTGCCGTTGTTTGTGTACTGTCACCTGCAACCAAGACACCGCCTGATGTGTAGGTGGGTGGGTGGGTGGGCACAGAGTCATCAAAGTATCACCAGCTACAAGAGCAGCTGTCCAAACCTACTACACGATTCTATCAATCATATGAAGTTTTTGTGTCTGTTGAAGGCCTGGCTTCGGGCTTACATCGAGGGCCACTCGGAGCTCCGGCGTGGGGCCTTGCGTCAGGCCGTGGCCTCGGCAGGATCTGCCCACCAGGGTTTCGGGTTTAAGGTTTAGCGCCATTTTTAGGGTTTAGAGATTATCGTCATCATCATCATCATCATCAAAGTAAAAGTCATCATCAGTGCTATTATTATCACCAACATCATCATGGTCATGGTCATGGTCACGATCTGGATGATGGTGATGAGCATCGTCGTTGTTGCCACGATGCCTTCGTCATGACCATCGTGATTATGATCCTGATCATGACCATGATCATGACCACGATCATGACCGCCTCATCCTCATCCTCATCCTCGTCGTCATCCTCGTCATCATCATCATCATCATTATCACCGTCATCATCATCATCGTCTTCTTCATCGTCGAGCTGTCTTCTCAAGTACTGTCTTGCATCATCAGTCCGTCACAGCCACTACCGCCAATTGTTATGGTTGTCGTCGAGCTTGTTCGGACATGATCCCCAGGAGAAGGTACCTGTGCTGCAGGTTTTGAAAGCTTGGCACAACCATGGGCTTGCATGGCGAAGATCGCATCAGCTGTTCGGAGCTCCGGATTTTTTGTTTATGGCTGTCTTGAGCAGGCAGTCATCCTCCAGGTCAAGAATGGGGCTGACTCCTCAGCTGCGGCTCAGATTTGGCTAAAATCCCTTGAGAATGGGATCGTGATGGTGACGGTATTCCCAGGGGATTTTTTTAAAGAGAGTGAGGTCTAGGCATCATTCTAGTCATGGGTACCAGCTAAACCCTAAACCCTCGTAAACCCCTAGACCCTAAACCCTGAACACAAGCAGTTCCACCTTCAGGCCCACAGGCTCTACCTACAAGGTATTCTGACTGTAGCAGGGAGGAAAAGGGCCCGCAACAAAAAAAAAATAAACCCTGAACACTAAGAGGCAACATCTCTGCTCATGGATGTCGAGGGCATCAATGGGATGGTTCCCAACCAGGCCACGTGTAAAGGGGCCAGGTTGATGAATATAGGGGCCTTTTACCAATACTAGTTTAGGGTTCCTTAGGATGATTATAGTATCATCTACCCCAAAACCCTATTCCGTTTACTAAGGCCCCTAGATCAAACGGCTTGCTATTCTGGCTTGGGGTTTGCTCGGGCCATTATAGCATTACGAAAGTACTATTATCGAATAGTTATAGTCCTGCAGTACAATTATCGAATATTCATGATATTAGTACGGTATTCTTAGTATTGTTCTATGAACTTTTGTACCGAATTTCCGGAGCTTTCTTGGTGAGGACCTGGTGAACACCTACTCCATCACTGCGAGAGTCCTTTCCTTAGGTCTTCAGTGCGCATCGCCTCCAGAGAGAGAGTTTAGGGTTTAGGATTCGATCCGCCATTCTGCCTGCTTGGTGCAAGAAGATCGGAAACGCTCTGAAATTCGGCCGCGGGGCAGCAAGGCTTAGCATGTGTCGCTGGTCCGGAAGCCGCAGCATGATATGTGGTGATCATGTACATGCCCATGTCATGCCTGAGCACATCTGCTTGGACGATAGATTTTCCGACAGGGGCGGTCTTGGGCTAAGCAGCACGTGGAGTCGTGTTCAGGAGCGTCCAGGCCTCGTCGTGCGGCATCGGGACGCCTGGGAGTCCGTGATGCACCATGCGAGGCTCACAAATGAAAGGCTAAACTCCGTTTTGTAAATGGAAGGTTGAAGTTGTACCCTGCCCTTCTTGAGCCTGGTGCTTCAAGATATTTGAACATGAACCTGACCTTCAAGATTGCTGCTTCTGGCATCATTGTTTGAGTGCAGCTTTCTAGCCGAGCCCAACCTGTAGCATAAGCTATCGCTGCCTCCACTGCTACGACGACGACGGTGACGACGATGGTGATGGTGCCGACGATACCGCTGTTGCTGCTGCTACTGCTGCTGCTGCTACAGTAGCAACAACATTAACAACTATAACAACACAGCAACAGCAGCCGCAACAACACCAGCTTCTACTATTTCTATTTCTTGTACGATGACCCCTACAACCATTACTGCCACTGCCTCTACTACCGCTGCTTTAGCTTCCCTCCTACTTGTGCTGCACTCAGCTCAGCTGCTTCCACCACTGCACTGACAAGCAACACCACTGGCCATACTGATGCTGGTAGCGTTACTATCTGTGACTCTTACCACTACGGCTTCGTCACCAATGCTACCAGAATTGGCATGAGCAGCAGCACGAGCACTACCATTACCAACACTATAGTCGTCGTCATCATCACCACCATCATCATCTTCCTCGCAGAAGCAACTAAGTGCAGCCTTTGATTTCAAGCCCGTGCCAGGAATGGTGGAGTTCACACGAGCCGGGTCCTCGCGGGATCAGCAAGTCGACAGGACGAGGGGCATGACGATGGCTGATTTTCGGCAGCGTCACTTGCGGCAACCCTAAACCCCTAAACCCCTAAACTTTATCATGCCTCTAAGGTCATGCCGCATTTCTGGAGCTGCAGGCTCCGTGTTACCTGCACCGGGATGGTGGCGAAGGCCTCGCTAATCACCTTGCTCGGCTTAGCATTTGTCTTCAGGTCCCGGCCTTCACCATCAGAGGTGTGTGTGGAGCTGAGTTGTTGAGAGGCAGTTTGGGTTCCGTGCAGCTGCAGAGCCTGAAACAGCGCCGGAAATACTGCCATCGTGAGGTCGGCGAAAGGAGATCGCAGTGGGAACCTCAAGCAGATGCCTCAGCGCGGGCGTTTAGGGTATTGGGCCAAGAGGCATCTTCAAAGGACCTAGGGCAGCTCCCTCCAGAGGTCTGTGTGCTTCGCAGCAGGATCACATTGTGCTTCCTCTTCTCTTGATCCAATGTCCAAAGCCTTTACATCTCCTCCAGCGGCTGCTGCAGTGTGGATTCGCTGGCGATGTCCATCGAAAGCGTCGTTAGGCGTGACCGTGGTCCGCACCGCACCAGCTGCGACCTCCTGTGACCGAAGCTGGGTGTGCAGGTGTATGAGCAATGCCCTCCAGCAGCTCCATCACTCCTTCAACTTCTATTTCTTCACAGGGCCGAACAGCCACATCTCGAACGGGACGGAGCCTCATCTCCCAAGCGAAGCCCGAAGCCTGGCCTGTCCTTGCACTGCTCAGGCTCTACTTGTATCCAGTCTTTGCGATGCACTGCCTGCTCATCAGCTTCCTGGGGACCGATCTGAGCCGAGTCCGTCTCCACTCGGGGGCCGAAAGCACTCGCAGCACTCCGACTGCAGGACCACGCCGCCCTACCGCGACATTCGGTCGCTGCTGGTGGGCCTCGGTGTGGTCGCTGCCATTGCGGGGGTGCCGCTGCCTGCACAGACCATGAAGTCTTCATGAAAAGTGAGAGAAGACGAAGTTGGTGATGGCATTCTGTGACGGCGTGACAGCCAACTCTTGCCACTTTCACAGCAAACCTGCAGGTATCTGGCAGCACGATGTTTGCCTTGGCCATGAACGACGAGCTTCTTGCAAAGAGGCCAGGCTCAGAGACTTGAAATATGTCATGGCATCTTGTGTAGGGAGTAATTAGCTCCATGTCAGCAAAGCCGACTATCGCATGTCTATCGCATGTCTTGCACAAGCACTTGCTTCGGCACCTCGACAGATAGGGCCAAGCTATCCTCAGATTTCCTGGACTGCGCTGGGTTCGATAATACTATACTTACTAATACTAATCCCATGATAATACTATGGTAATACTATACGATATTGCTACCGTAATACTTGGGATTTTGCTGCATTCCGGCCAGTTTGTCGGTCTCGGAGAAGCTTGCCTCTGGGCCGCAAGGCTAGAAGCAACCAATAGCAGTTGCCCTTTGCCTACCGACCTACTGGAACGGTGATCGTACTATGACTATGATAACAAGGATGATTACGCTAATTCTAAGTATGCCTACCATTGTTGTTATTACTGCGACCACTGCTACTACGACTGCTACTACTACTACTACCACCACCACTACCACCACCGCTACCACCACCACTACCCAATCACTACCGCCACCACTACCACCACCATTACCACTACGACTACTACTACCACTACTACTACCGCTACCACTACCACTACTACTACTACTACTACTACTACTACTGTCATTGCTACTGCTACTGCTGCTGCTGCGACGACGACTACTGCTACTACTGCTGCTGCTGCTACTACTACTACTTCAGTATTACATGTAGACCAGTCAGTACTTTTATTAAATTACGACTTCTAATGCATGCAAATGCATGCAAGACGTCAGCCAAGGCTTGCATCCGCCCCGAGGCCTCTTTGGAGGCATCCGGAGCTCACTGGACGGTAGTCAAAGCCCATAAACCCTGAACCCTAGACCTTAAACCCTAAACCCTAAATTAACTGATGGGTGTTCCCATCCCTCAACCAACACGGTATTCCAGAGGCACCGCTAAAGGAAAGGAGGGCTCAACAACAAAACCTTAATTTAAAGCATACCGTAAGGTGTAAGATCAAACCCTGAACCCTAAGCCCCAAATTAGGGTTTAGGGTGTAGGCATGAGCCTTAGACTGAAGGAGGGTTTTGGATTTCGGGTTTAGGGTTTGGGCATGAAGCCCGAAACCCTTGAACCCATGGAATTGGCGCTTGGGACTCGGCAGGCTGCGCTGCAGCGGCGGCAGATTGCAGGTGTTTGGGTATTAGCAGGCCGGGTGCTTTTGTTAGGGTTCCTTTTCGGGTTTGCGTTGCGTGGTTTGTCAAAGGGTACCATAATTAGGGGATTCATAAGGGTGCCGATAAGTGTGCTGTCTGCTCTTCCCGAAGACGTAAATCGCACGGAACACACGGCTACGTCGGTATGCGGCGCGTGTATCTTTGTCCTTACCTTCTCGACAGGCTTGATTTGCGCATGGGCAAGGAAGTCCTCGAAAAGAGGTTGCAGAGTAGAACCAACATGTGGCTTATAAGTAGAACGACGGTGGGCATGCTGAAGTCGAATTGAATCAAAATGACATTGCATACGCAGTCCGCGTAACCGTGCCTTCCCTAGGCTACCTTTGCAGTTTCCACCTGCTTAGGAGCTGGGGTGTCGGCCATCGCGGCCCTCGCTCTTCGAAACTATGCCTTCTCCGTCTTCTCGGAGGATGCGCAAGGCCGTGTGAGCCTGTCGATGCTCTACAGTGACCTTACAGTAGTGACATGTAGTGACTCCAGTTCCTCGACCAATTATGTAATGTACAGCGAGCGTTGCACAAGGCCAGATCATCTCGATCAGCCATGATTAGCACATCCATAACGTTGTTTCAGGTGCGGGTGTTCCCTGACAAGGACCGGCGCTCAAGTCCAGCGGTGTCCGACTTCCATGTCCGCTCTGGGAGTCGGCAAGGGCCCTGGGAGTGAGAAGTGCGGAGTAGAACGTGGCAAGCAGTGCAGATAGGACAGGAGTGCTAGCAGCATTGTTGTGACTATCACGCCGCTGTACTATGATGACTCCATATTTAATTGCAGGATGTGGGGCCATGTCATCTTTTACCCTAGTTCGCCCATCCCGTAGTCTTGATTCGCACTGCTCTTCGAGTGGGGATAGCAGGTTCCATGTTCGCAGAATCAGGATCTGACTCCGCGGCTCCCGTTTACAGATGATGCAGAGCGAAGCTCCCCCGCAGCTATCCATGACTACAGAGCACAAGCGGGAGATGAGAGCTTTTCATCAAGAACAATAAGAACAGTTGTACAAATCGCAACTACCATATTACTACTACGGTTACTACTACTACTACTGCTACTACTACTACTACTCCTACTCCTACTCCTACCCCTACCCCTACCCCTACCCCTGCCCGTGCCCCTGCCCCTGCCCCTACCCCTACCCCTACTCCTACTCCTACTCCTACTCCCACTCCTACTCCTACAACAACTACTACTACTACTGCTACTACTACTACTCCTGCTCCTGCTCCTGCTCCCACTACTAATACTACTACTACTACTACTACTACTACTACTACTGTTATTGCTACTGCTACTGCTACGACTACTGCTGGGACGACGACGAGTACTACTACTGCTACTCCTACTGCTACCGCTACTGCTACCGCTACTGCTACTGCTACTGCTATTGCTGCTGCTGCTCCTCCTCTGCTCCTGCTCCTGCTCCTGCTCCTGCTCCTCCTGCTCCTGCTCCTCCTGCTCCTGCTCCTGCTGCTCCTGCTGCTGCTGCTCCTGCTGCTCCTGCTGCTCCTGCTGCTCCTTCTGCTCCTGCTGCTCCTGCTGCTACTGCTGCTACTGCTGCTACTGCTGCTGCTACTACTACGACGACTACTACTACCACTACTACGACGATTCCTGGTACTGCCAGTGCTGCTGCTGTTGCTACTGATGCGAAGACCACCACTGCTACTGATAATAGTGGTAACAATAAAAGATATAATAATACAGATAGCATGGCCGTCGCCAAATACTTCGACTTGAGAGGGTCTGTTTTCTGTGTTTGCTTCACCGCTGTTTCCCGCATCGTTCTCTGATGTGGGAAAATTAAGGGTTCAGTTGGGGTGTAGGGTTTTGGGTATAGGGATTCGTGAGCAGACAAAGGTGCGAGTGGCCTGTGGTTTCGCGTCTGCCGGCCCGGTTGCGTGACATGCCGAAGGATTTCGACACCGTGACCCCTTGACCGCTGATATTTTTTCGGTCTTTTTTTTTTTTGCTGGAGGGTCCCTTCGAAGGCAATGAAGGGAGGAAGGAAGGAAGGAATGCTGGGAGAAAGAAAGGAAGGAAGGAAGAAAGGAAGGAGGGAAGGAAGGAAGGAGAAAAAAAGGAAGCAGGAAAGGAAGGAAGAAAGATAAGAAGGAACGAACGGAGAACCCCGGAAGGAAGGAAGGAATGCCAGGAGAAAGGAAGGAAGGAAGGCAGGAAGGAAGAGAGGAAGGAGGGAAGGAAGGAAGGAAGGAGGAAAAAAGGAAGCAAGAAAGGAAGGAAGGAAGATAAAAAGGAACGAATGGAGAACCCCGGAAGGAAGGAATGCCGAGGAAGAAAGGAATAAGGGAAGGAAGGAAGGAAGGAAGGAAAGAGAAACAAAGGAAGCAAGAAAGGAAGGAAGGAAGACAAGAAGGAAGGAACGGAGAACCCCCGCACCCTCAAGCCTAATCCAAGTCATACGAATCATACTACTAATAACACTCACAATCGTAAGACCAAACCACAGTAACTATATCAAGAGACGGCACCAAAGCAACAACAACAATGACGATATCGTGAGCAACGGCAGTAGCAACCGTATTACCAACAGCAACAACTATAAGCATTAGAAGTGCAATTACAAAATACAAATATCGACATACATCTACATATATATGTGTGTCTATATATACATATATATGTAGATGCATAACATGCATAGATTCTATATGCAGTGTGTATACTACATGCTTAGTATCTATATATATATATATACATATACATATACATAGTTTATATATCATGTATACGTCTTGCTTTAGTCTGGTGAATAATGTTACTAGTATTGCTATCATTAAGATTACTACTGTCATTCTTCTTCCTTCAATTATTCTTATGATACTTATGATTATCATTGGAAAGCTAGGATGTAGCCTCAATGCAGAAGCGCTGCTTCAAATCAAGCATGTGAGGGATCCCTTTGTTACGCCGTCGACAGCAGTGCATGCCCGGCAGCACTTGTTCTTGCAGGACTCCGAACCTCAGAGTTCAAGCATCCTCACTGTTCAAGCATCCTGACTGGATTCCTCGGTTTTGAAACACATGGCAGCTAAACATTTAATCTTCAACTTTGATGGATCTGCTTGCGCTCGGCAAAGCAGAATTCAGTGTTGGCACTGTGGATGTGTGCCTCGACTGCAACCATGACTCTTGTTCGTGACTGTTCTTCAGGCCTATGCATGTCATTGCTGCAGTTCTGCGGTCCGGTGTTTCGTATGCCCGCCAAAAAGAAAGTAGCACATGTTTGGTGTCAGCAGTCGAAGCTTGCCGCCCAGTCCGCCCCAGCAATGGCGCCTCGGTGCTGCTACTGTGGTCTGAAGCCCCGAGTGCTGCGCCTCGCCTGCATCGTGGCGTGCCGGTTTCTGATGAAGCCATGGATACTATAACTATAATGATCTTGAGCGTCGCGGCCCCCATTGGATGCGTCTAGCAGGAGATTGTCCGTCGTTTATCGGAATATCCGTCATCTGTTATGATGCCACTGACTTGCACCAAAGCCAACTTTCAGAAAGCCTCGGCGAAGGCAGCAACTGAACGTCAAGGACGCGACTGCAGCCGCTTCGCAGGATTCTCAACAATAATGAGACACCAAGAAAAACTAGTTGGCATGCGGAAAAGGGTGTTTCTTTGGCATTCTTTGTCCAGGATAGGGCTTCGAGGCCTTCTGTTCAGCGGTGCGGAACACGAAGCAAAACTAGCGGGTGTTAGGAAAGCTGGGAAGCCCGCGTTCTTACCCTAGCTTGGGTTTTCTAAGTTGACTTGCTGGGTTTTTGGATGCCACACAATCGAAGGCCCATCGAAGGCTTTGGGGCCACGGCATGTGGAGCAGGAGGCGCCGGAGCAGGAGCCGAAAACATGTCACATCTTGTGGGTTTTTTGCGTTCCATTTTCATGGGTGTCTCTTTGACCTTCCAGGTAAAGCATACTGAGCCTAGGGTCTTCGAAGTTGTTGACTGAATTTGTTCGGCTTTTGGATGCCACAAGCCGTCGAAGGCTCCTGCGGGGCCAGAGCCTGCGGAGCAGCAGGCACCGGAGAAGAAGTCGAAAACATGTAAGAACATTTCGGGCCCTAACGTTCCTTTATCAAGGTTGTCGCTTTGACATGCAAGGTCGAGGATGGGGTTTCGAGGCATTCTGTTCTGTGGCAAAGAAAACCAAAAGAAGTAAGGGGCACTAGCAAGAACTAGGAAGAGTTCAACAAAGCTCATGCCGTCTATAATTTTGTCTTCCAACGATTGCGTAAGAACTAGCAACACAACCGTAACTATCACGGCTTCGGGTTAAGTATTCGAAGTTGCGGTCTTTACCATTTTGGGGTCTCGGTTCTGCGTCTGCAGAAGTTGTCCTGCTCTCATTAGCGTCAGTGCTGGGTCACGTGGGCGTTTCCAAGATACGGCTCCAGCAGCAAGGGGGGTACCTCAGCTTTGAAACACCATCAGTGCTCAGGTCTTCAAAGTTGAGGATCGAAACTTTTCGGGTCTAGGCTCTGGGTTACCACCCACCATTCCAGGCTCTGGCAGAGCCAGAGCCCAAGCCGCTCCAGCCGAGGCCGAAGGCGGGGGAGCAGTAGCATGCAAGATTATTGTAAATTTACATGTTTTGGGCAAAGCCCGGTCAGAGAATTTACACATGTACTTCTACAACACCATAATCTCGGCGAAGCTTCTTCCTGCCAGCGGTGCTGGCGGTCGGCTATGAGGTAAATACAAACAAGACCACTCCGAGGCAAGATACAGTCACAGTAGCCTGTCCCCGGCAGCTTCGCGTCCAGGCATGACTTCGTGTGGGATGCAGCAACTCGCGGGATCTCGGCGCGCCTGGCGCTCAATTTCCAGCGTCTCTGAAGTATACGTAGACTTTCGGGCATGCATGTACGAAGCTCCTGAGTCTTACAGCATCGCATCTCGTCCACGCGGCGAAGATTCAGCAGCAGGGCCTGCAAGACTGGCCTGCTATTGGCCAGCTCGTGGACCAACAGTGCCTCAGAAACACTGCCGCGCTGGCACGAGAGGGCCGCACTGCTGCAGACTCTTCTGCAGTGGTCCTTGCACAGTCGGTATTGCGATCTGCAAGGAAACATATGGATGCTCGTCCCGACGTCTCGCCGCAAGGTTGATTGGGCGAAGCCCGGCCGAAAGTCAAAGTGCAAGTCGTACAAGGCGCGCCAGCCCGTGCAACTCGTGCCCGATGCAGCAAAGCACTTGGCAGCGGCCTTGACGGCCGAGTCCGTGCAGCAAGTCGAAGAAGCCCTGGAGGAGCTCCAAATCTACGACCGTGCCCAGCATGTTTTCCCGAAGTTTTCCATGCTGGCGATCTGCGGCCAACACATTTGATGACTGGCGTTGCGTTTTGCACGGAGAGGCAGCGCGTCAGTTTTGGAAGTTTCACCAGGTGTCCCTCCCTGAGATTGCCGACTGCAATGTGCACATGACATGTCTTTGTTTCTTGTGCAGCGTGTCAGCCCGCTGGGGTCCTTGCGAGCATATGTATACTGCCTTGCTTTGCTCCACGAGTACAACAACAACAACAACCACTACAACCATATCAAAAACAACAACAGCACCGACAACAACAACACCAACAACAACAGCAACAACAACAACAGCAGCAACAGCAACAGCAACAGCAACAACAGCAACAACAACAGCAACAGCAACAGCAACAGCAACAGCAACAGCAACCACACCAACCACAGCAACAACAACAACAACACAACCACGACAATGACGATATCAATATCAACAACATCTACAACTACCATACAACGACAACTACAACCACAACCCACAACAACAACAACTGCAACTACAACTACAACTTCAACTTCAACTTCAACAGCAACAACAATAGCAACAACAACAACAACAGCAGCAGCAACATCAACACCAACAACAACGACACGAAGACCACCACCACGCAAAAACAACACCAACACAACCACAACCACAACCACAACCACAACCACAACCACAACCACAACCACAACCACAACCACAACCACAACCACAACCACAACCACAACCACAACCACAACCACAACCACAACCACAACCACAACCACAACAACAACCACAACCACAACAACTACAACTACTACGACAACGACAACGACAATTACGAGTTTAGCTTCAACTACATTACGTTTTCAACTTCAACTACAACTACAATCTACAATGACAACAACAACAACAGCAACAAGTGTAAATGACAGACGTCAACACGCAGTGAACACCGCACCACAGCAGAGAAAGACGCAGCCAGCATCTTGTGCGGAAAGAAAGACGCGGGACCCAGAAATCAAATCAGCGAAAATTGCGCACGGCACCACAGCGGGGCGACACATGCAGCCAGCATCCTGTGTAAATAACAGGACGTGGGCCCCCCCCCCAAAAAAAAGGACCGACAAAAAAAACAAAAAATAGCGAAATAAAATTCCACCCCCTGAAAAGGGCTTCACTTTGGAGAACTGCCCATATAGTACAGTAACCTGAACCCTAAACCCTAAACCCTAGCTGAGCCAGGCTCCTGGCTGTCCTTGCCCCGGTGACGATCTACTCCTGGGCCTTGGCCATGCCTCTGACGATTGTCTGCGTGCAACTGGCTATTTTGGGTTCCTTTTCATATTTATAGCATATTATAGTACAATGTTCCTCAAAACCTTGGTCTAACGCTTGAGGCCTTTAAGTTTAGGATTAAATGTTTTCATTCGCAGGCAGCTGGCAGGCTGCGTTCGGCCTTCATGGGGCTACCGCGACATCATCGCTCTGCAGAGCCATGAACTGCGGACCCACCACCAATAATGCTTAAACCCAGCTCTAAAACCCTAAACCGCAAAACCAATTCGAAGCCCTCAACCAGATCTCCAAAGCCAGGTGCCGGCCCTGGTGTTGGTGCGGTGGGAGCCTTTTAAATTTCCTTCGCCGATGTTTACTTCGCTGAAAAGCCCGGTCTTGGAGTTCTATAAACGTTCAAGCTGCAGCGGTTTTTTGCCGGCGCATTAGGGGTTCACCAGGTCTGAAGTCCGAATAGTTAGTTAAAGTATTCTTCTCAAGCAGTTCCGTTCAGGTCGGAGCAAGACGCTAGAGATGTCGTATCGGGGAGATGGAAGGGCCCCGGGTCTCTGACATGAATTAGGGGAAACCCTAAACCCTAAACCTTGAACCCTAGACCTTAAACCCTCAAGTATCACCCGTAACCCCAAACACCTGTAAGCTAGACCCTAAACTCTAGCCACGCAAACAGTCACAAGATCTTCCGGACAACTTGTGGAAAGCTCAAACACTGGCTGCTGCAACCAGCTTGCATGGAGCCAGCTGCCTGGAAAGTCATGTAAAGGAACGAGGGTTTTTTATTGCAACTATTACTCCTGACTACCATCTCTACTACCATTAATCATTAGTTACTATTACTACAACTACTACTCTTAGTACAGTTCGTATTACCTGTTGCTGCTATGGCGATTCAATTCGCACATGGGTGCCCTATCCAGTGAACCCCTAAACCCTGAACCCTAAACCCTAAACCCTATGGAGTGCCTTCAAACCTCGTCACCAAGGCCCGTGGACATGCGAAGGAGGCCGCTTCGATCCACCCTGATTCTGGCCTTCCTTGCAGGCGAGGGTTCAGGGTTTAGGGCCTCGGGGCTTTGGGGTTGCGGGGCTAGGGGTTAGGTTGGGATTTAGGGTCCAGGGCTTTAGGCTCCAGACACCCGAGTTTCGTGGAAGCATCCGGAGCATTGCTTAAGAACTTGTGATGCCCCATGTTGGCATTGCAGCCTATCTCGTCTGGGCCTTATTCGGATAAAGTGGAGTTTGACAAATGTGCCTTTGATTCCGACTGACTGCGTTGAGAGGGGGAGGCGGGCCTTGCGCTGTTCTCATAGCAGATCTTTGCAAGCTGGTCTGAGCCTGGTTGGCAGGGTTCAAGTGTAGAGGCTGAAGCAATATACAAGCCGCAAGAAATTAACCAATATCTTTTCTTAGGGCTCCAGATTATGATTATAGTATAATGGACCCCAAAACCCCATTCTAATTATCAAGGCCCCTGTATTCTCACATTCCGACACCGCCCTCAGCCCGGCTTCCCAGAGGCAACGTGTTTCTGCTCGCTGTGCCACCAAATCTGCTCTTGCCTTACATGTGACGGGTGTGGCGACGGCGGTGTGGGTGTTTTGGCCTTGCCCCTTTTGTTCTCCCTAGGAGCACTCTCGCAATGAAAAGCCTTTTCTGTTCCCTGATATGGTGAGCGCTCCGTTTGCGGTTCAGAGCACTTCAACGAAGCACCAGCTCGCAGTTGTTGCCAGGGCAGTTCGCTCTCGTATCGCCATAACCACCATGATTTGTCGCTGCCGAGGCGCGCCACAGCTTTGGGGGACACCCCTAGACTTGTGGGAGCTGCATCCTAAGCCAACAGCTCTTCGCCCAAGTCGCTTTTCCTGCTCCCATTCAGCCCCTTTACCTCATTGTCAAGCGCCATCTAAGGACAACATGCTGCACCTCTACGAGAGGTGCTGCCGGCCTGTTCCTGTTTTAGTGAAGATACCTCCTGCAAGTAATCCAACATGTTTGCCACGGCAACTCGGACGTTTCGGGCTCGCCTTGCAAGGTCTCTCGTGCCTGCAGTGCCTCGAGAAGCGCAAAAATATCTGCCGAGAGCTCAGAGGTTCTCTCTTTGGATGTTGCTGACTGCGATTGTATCTGTAGCTGCAGTGACATTGAGGCCACGCCAGCTGGTGCAATGGCTGCAGCAGGTGCTCGGCTTTGGCTGCATCTAGCTCGCGAACCTAGGACTTAGGACGTTCGCCATCGCAGTCAATGCTGTTGCGACCCGTGCAATCTGAACGAGATGCTCCCTTGACAACCTGGCTCGGAGTCAGCATGATTCTAACATGCTGCAGCTACCACATGGCTTGGAGACCTGCTACTGAACGGTTTGAGATCAGATCGTCGAATCAGGAAGCACACAACATCTCGACAAGTCCTGTGGCTCCCGTATACGCGACCTCGATGCAGGGGCAGCTGGCACAAGCTTTCCGCAGTGACATGCTGCTCCTTCTCTACGAGGTTGAAGCGGCGCATTCTTACTAATGTAGTAGCGAAACGTAGCCTGTCGTGTTATCAGTTCTTGGTGACGAGTCGCGATTCATCACTGAACCAGACATGGTATGTCGTGTGTCAGCTCTGCAGTATCCCCGATTTCCTGATGCAGACTTTGCAGATGTGTTGCGGCAGGCAGCAAGAGACTTCAAGTGCGTTGGGGGCATGCTGTTTCCGGTCATCTGCTTTGCATATTGGCTGGGGACCAAGCTGCAGCACAATGGCGCCGATTTTACTGGAGCATCCGTTTAGTTCATGGAGTCCTTGTGAGCAGTGAGCTTTGCAAGGCCACTGCTCGTGCTGCTGGCGTTGATAGCTTGCCTTCAGCTCAGCTCTCTTGTTCTGAGGGAGGCGTGTGGCGAATGTCGCCTGATAAACGCTTGATAAAGATCGCGAGACATAAATCTGAGCCTTAGATTGTGGTGAGGAGTTGCCATGCTGGCCTAATGTCTGCAGCTCTATGCCTCAATCTGCCCGACGGTAGTCTTAGCTCCTACAAGACGCAACCACTGTTGTTTTTACCATGTCCCTCCCGCCAACGTTGAGGGGCGGCAGCTCCTTGGCTTTGCAATGTTTGTGGAAGCGTTGCTTTGCTAAGTGTAGCGGGCTCGAGAGCCATGGCCATGCACTCCTTGGAGACAGGTTGGCCATCACAACAGCAGATGCCAACGTGCGCTGACTGAAACCACTGCATAGCGAGTCACGGAAATACGGGCTTTGATTGTTCTTGCTTCGATGCATGTCGATGCTAGGTATGGAATGCTCTTGCCGCGAAGTCCTGAGTCGTCCTTCTCCAGTGCCAATCCTATAGCCCGGGCGTGTCGCGTGAGCAAAGCATGACCGCCTGGATCACAAGCTGTGACGGCGGCCAATCTGCACGCAACGAGCCTCGTCTGTGTTGGTCGTGCTGGTGCGCTACTTGTAGTAGGCCAGCTCGTCCAAGGACGCCAACTTCTCAAGACTCTGCGTAGGAGTCAGCCGCCCCGGCCCGTTGACACGGCACTCTCTTGGACTGTGCCTGTTTCGACGGGTTGTGCCTGAATAAGGCGAGGGAGGAAGAAGCGTTGCTGCCTCAGAAGAGTCAGTGGCCTCAGATGGTCGGGGGCCAGACGATGACCACTCTGCGAGGACGGAAGAGTACGTCTACTGGGGCTATGATCTGAAGCCCTTCTTGCCTCCAGCCGTCCCGCCCTGTTTGCGGCGACGTTGGCCTCTGTTGCACCGTGTTTAATTGCAGGCATTGGGCGGGTCTGTGGCGCTCAACTGAGAAGATTGACAACTGCAAGTTCTGATCGCGAGCTACGCGCTACTGGACCTGTTAAGGTGGCCGGTTCAATCTGCCTGGCATTAGTGCAGATCCCCTTGTTCTGCCGTTTGCAGACTTGGCCCCAGGCCGAGGCAGGATCTCGCCGCTGTACTTACGATTTTACTGTTTACTATTTCTTATTTACCATTACTATCACTATTACTAATTACTACCTTCTCTTGACACCGATATGGCTTGTACGCCATTTGTACGCTGTTGCGAGGTTCCTTTGACAGGCCTCGAAGTTGGCCTGACCGTCGTAACCGTCGTCTTGATGTTGTAGCTCGGGCCTGTTTGGTTCTACTTAGTTCCGTTCGTGGGCATCCCACGATTTTGCGTTCCAGGTACTGCTACTTCGCAGACCCGGGTCAGCTCAGGAAGACCCGGAACATCCCATTGGACGAAATAGACCTGGAGCAGGTCCGTGGCAGTGTCATAATTCCGGAGCTAGCACGTGCGCTTGAAAATGCCGGACCAGGGTGACCGACCGTGGCGAGCTCACAAGTCCGGCACCGGGTTGACACTGTAGGCTTTGGGCCGTTGGGCGGTCGGATTTTGGATCTGCTTCCCAGGTCCTGGCAATATCCGCGGAAGATCCGGAGGTATGACCATTACTGCCGCGGCAGCAGCTGGTGATAGGAATGGTGGGTCGCCGTGACAGTGACTGTTGTGCGGTGCGTTCCGGCGCTGGAACAAGGTAAATGGGTTCACAATGTTATCGGCTCAAGTCTCAGACTTGTTTAAAGCCCGGCAAGCCTGCTGTGCTTGCAATGCTGTTTTTTCAACTTGCCTAGAGGTCTTCTTAACCACCGTGAGTTCGTTCTCATGTTGGTTGGCCGGCGGCCAAGTTGAACGATGTTATTCAAGTTCCGCCGATGCGCTTTCATCATCGCTGCTGACTCGCTCGCGGTCGCGTACTAGTTCCGTCGCGCACCTCATCCTCGGACGGGAGCAGCAGTGTGTCAGATACGAGGGCACAGCGATGCCACTTTCGACGGTCTCTTGCATCCGGTATTGCGGCCTGTGTTTTTGTAGACGTGATCGTCGTTGATGACTGCGAGCCCCCTTCAGGCCTGTGCCTGCTTGGCCTGCCACTGCCTCAGCTCATCAGCCCTTCAGCAGCTGCAGGGCTTTGAGTGTTCGTTGGGCTTTCGTCTGCTTGGGGATGGAACATTTTGAGGTTTGGGGTAGCCCTGGATGGCTACCTTGCTGTTCTCCTAGCAAAGAAGGCATTGGCATGCATGAGTCGTTTATGATTCATTCTGCATTCATTCGTTTGTCTGGCTGTCCCGGACAGGGCCGGTGGGAAGCCGAAGCAGCAGTGGTGCTCCTGCCTTGACTGTTGCGTTGGGCACATCAGCTCGTCTTTCAACAGCTGTATGCGCAAGCGCTGGATTCCTGCATCCGAGATCGCACCTCGTTTTCTCTGTGGGACTGCTCGCGATTGAAGTGTGCTCAACCTCAGTGAGAACTTCGGACGCACCGCAAGACGAGCAGCATAGCCGCTTCGCTGTCCAGACCCATTTTCCGGATCCACCTCGGCCTGGTCTGCAGGATCGTGGGCGATGTAGTCGTAGGCAGCCGGTACATGGATTTGTGGCCACCTAGAACCGGCAGGAACGAATTGGGGCTCGAATGGAAGAACAATGCACACTACGTGGCTTGGAGCTCATGCATCCAGTTGGTATCGCAGGCTGAGAATTGTATCCGGAGGTTGTCGGTCAGTTGCTAAGCGGCATGGCAAAGGCCAACGAGACCTCCATGGGAGACGGGATACCCGTCCACGAGCTGGATGACGACGAGTGCCCAAAGTTCAGAGTCAGACAAAAAGCCTGTGATTCAGTTGCGCTAGCGCCCGTGCTGTCAGGTACAATGAACTCTTCGACCAGAAAGCGTTTATCTATGACAAGTCCAGGAGCCGACTCTTGTCGATCCAGGTTTACTTTGGTTTTTGCAGTATGCCATGCGAAGGAACAGCTGGGACAAGGGCTGCTCGACCAATTGCTGGAATTTTTGGTGCTGGCCGCGCTGGCCAGTTGCCCGTGGCTGAGAAGGATCGAACATGTCGGAACACAATGTTTGCAACTCTGAGACCTGAGGGTGAACTCGGCGAGTTCTAAACAGGAGCTTGCCCGGAGAGTTTCACCGTACTGACATTGTCATCGTAAGTCATCGTCACGGGGGCTGGAGCAAAGGGCTATGCCAGCTGCTGAAAAGCAGACGTGGAAGAACCATACCAACTCTGACACCTCCCAGCAGTCAAGGGCTGCGTGGGGTTGCAATGTCTCCCCGGCGGCCCAGGGGCATAGGATGAGCACCGACTGCTCTCGAAGTTTGCTGGCCCGGGCTCAGGCGATACATGGCCGGTGGATGCAAAAATTTGTGTGCCATTGGGGGGGGGAAATGAGTCGCTGTGTAGTTGCTGCAGTTTGGTGATAGGACTTCAGGTCAGGAGTGGTTTGGAGGCTATTTGGAGGAGTGAAACCCGCCACTGCAAACATGGTAAAGCTCGTCGCGACTGTGCGTCCCCAACGCGACCCGGTCGTGGTGGTGCTAGACATGTTCATGGCAGAATGACGATCGTGATAGCGGCGAGGGCGACGAATGATGGTACTGGTGATCATGACGAGTGGCCGTGGTTGTCGACATTTATCGTTGGGCACTGAACCAAGACAGCGTTTACTTTCAATGAATACTGCAATCCGCCTTGGAGAACGGGCCAGGTAAGAGACTCATCACGTGGAAGTTCCCAGTTGCATTGAGAGCTGAGACAGGCATCGCGACGAGCTGCACGGAAAACAACGTTAGGGCGTTGAGATCGGATTCCGATTAGCTCACTTCTGGGAGCTTTGGACCGAGTTTTCGGGTCACTACTGAGATTCATGATTCATGATCCTGCAGGAAACTCCAGTTTGCGATGCCGATTCACATTTCGCGAAAATTCAACTGAGGACCTAGATCCCCCCCTCTAAGACCTTTGGGTTCGACGGGTAGAGGTCTCGGGCCTGCAGTCGCTCCGAGGCATCTTGCCAGCTCAGAGGGTGCAGGACGAAGCCCTTTCCCTGTCGCAGCTGAGGAGCGTTTAGGGTTAGGAGGGGGCCAACGTGGGGTCGTCGGTCTGGGATTTGTTGTAGCGTTTTGTTTGGATTGGCTCTGGGGCTCACTCGGATGTTCGCAGGTCGAGGCTGGAGAGGTCTGGTTGTATTTTCACAGCTTGCAGCATCCGCCCGGGCAATTGAGTAGAGATGTCCAGCACTGCACCTCAGACACCCTCTTAGCTTCCGTGCGTTTTCTGAGAAGGTCATGACGAAGCAGCGGACTTGCGTGGATCAATTTCGTTGCTTTGCTTTGAGACGTCCTTCTGCAGAGTGCCTGCAACTTCGGTATGGTATGGGAATCCCATCCCCCGAATCTGTACCAAAAAATGTGTGTCCAGTGCATTCGTACAACGGCGATCGAGCGAGAAGCCGCCGCTGGCAGGCTTCAAGCACTTCTCGTGCTGGCGCTTGTCATGGGTGGAATCGTTGGTGGTGTCGTGTGGAGGCCGTCTCAGGGTCCCAGGCTCATTTGTGGTAGTGCTGGAGATGTTTAAAGACCCTAAACCCCTAAACCCCTAAAACCCCAAGCCCTGGACTCCCAAACCGTTCTTTGCCGTAGTTCCGCTGAGGCGATCGATGCAAAGAGTCCGGTTGCCTGCAGGTCCTATTCTTCACACGGCCTCGAGCAGCTAAGATGGTAGTGAGTCGATGTTTCAGAGTATGTTATAGTAGGTTATAGCAAGTTATAGTATGTTATAGTGTATTGCAGTAGATTCTAGCATAGCATAGTATGCAATAGAACATGATCGTTTATTGAAGTGTGTATATCAGTAAACTATTAGTCGTATGTTTTGGATGTTCATAGTGGCCCAAGAGATGATGGTAGTCAAAATGTACATAGCCGCCAGCGCGCTCCGTGCGCAGCTCTAGTCATGATTAGCGATTGCTTTGCTGTCGGCGCGCGACAGAAACAGTTACTGGTCGCACAACGTGCGTGTTTCTGCACTCTTTTGCAGGCTTCCAGCATTTGCATAGTCGCACATCTGTTCTTAGTCCAGTGACATCGTGAATGTTGTTCCGTTCTCTTCATGCTTGCTGCTTGCAGCTGTTTTATTCGCATTCCCGCAGCTGCACCACTTTGAAAGCTGTGCACATGGCATCCTGTCTTGGGATACTGTCCCCACTAGCCCCGAAGTCTGCCAGCAGTTGCATGTTACGGGTGGTTTAGAATCCAGACGCGCTTAAATTTAGCCACTGGTTTGGCATGGCGACCGAGGAGAGCGCAAGCGTCGCTCCCTCGCAGTGATCATGGTCGAGTACGTATAGCTTTTGGGACGCCTTCTTCGTGTGGGACGGCACCAGCTTTCCTGTGCAACCAACATTCGTCATGTAACGTAATGTCACTTTTCTGCCGACTGTTGGCATCGGAACGAAGTCCCTATGTAACAACCACCATACAGACCGCAACTTCCCTGTACAACGCTTGGAGTATAAACCTGTGACTCCTAGACGAACAATAAACTGTGCAATGCCAAATTGCCACTTGTCCCAGGCGTTGCGCTTCCGCGGTGCCAAGCAGGAGGAATTCCTGGATGACTCGGTCAAGAGGCACGCCATGGCATGCCCGAAAGCACGATGTGTGCGAGGCTCCACCCTACTGGTACCGTGATGTGCCACGCGATGCAGCTGGGATGGAGCTAGTGACAAAACGCCCTCAATGTGTTGCAGAGAGGCATGGGTTCCAGGAGACGAGCTCTGGCCTGCGCTACAAGGACTGGCTTGATGCGTATGACCACTCCTTCACTGTCATTCCCTGAAGTGAAGACTACTCGTATTCATGGGGGCGGTGAGAATCAGACTGAGGAATGTTCTGGCTTATCCTGTTTGAGTGATGGTGCATGATGACATGAGGAAGACTATGAAGACGACGACGAGGAAACATGATAATGATAATAAGATGCTGACGATGATGATGATGATGTTGTTGCCGATGGTACGTGTTCATGCGGATGATTCGGATAGTGGTCACGGCTGTTGAAGTACTGTGAGCAGCACGTGTGGTTGTGGAAGCTCTTGTGCGGTAATTGGCCATCTCGCCGACTCTGAGTGCAGGTCATCAGAAGCAATCCGTCCGGAGAGAGGCGCCGGGGGGGGGGGGGGGGGGTGGGACTTGGGGGGGGGGGGGGGGGCGGTCCGGGCTTCAGGTTGGGGTGTGCCGGGGAGCCGGCTGCCCACGGGTCNGGGGGGGGGGGGGGTGGAGTTGGTACTTGGGGCGATGGGTGGCGACGTTCCGGGCTTCAGGTTTGGATGTACCGGGCAGCACGCTTACCCTGGCCCCTGAAATGGCGTGGTTAGCTAAGATGGGATTGTGGTTCAACAACAGTTTTGATACTATAGGGGCCTTAATAAGTAGAATAGGGTTTTGGGGTCTATTATACGATGACGATAACTATAAAAAGGAACCCCCAAACCCAATTGTAATTATTAAGGCCCCTATATTATCCTGGTCTTCTACCAAAAAAGAGCAATCACCGTCGTCCGATCGCAAAGCGAGCTGCTTGAGGATCCCTTGACAGAGCCTGGGCCCAGTGCTCCACACAAATGGGACCCTCTCGGATGCAATACTACAATATATTATAATAAGCTATAGTATATTATCATGTACTATAGCTTCCGAGCTCCTCAGCTGTCACTTGCTTTGAGCTCTCGGCAGGCCTGGTCCGAACAACCCCTGCAGGCTTGGGTGGGGCGGAGGCTTCAGGGGAGAACTTTGAGGGCTTCTGCCGCCACCGTCTCTGCACTTACCTCTTCGTATTCCTAGTGCTACCCACTACCCTTTTGCATAATTGCTACTGCGACAGCAACAACACTACAACGACCACCGCGACCAGGTGCAGCAGCAGCAGCACTACAATTAACCCCACTGCAGGAATCGCTGGCATAGTCGTCGGTCATGATGGTCGGGCTGTCTAGTAAGGAATGCAGCACTGCTGTAGCAGTGGCAGCAGCAGGAGCTGAGCAGCACTAGCCTCATGAAGAAAGAAGATACGAGGGTTGTAATTACAGCTCAAGATGGCTCTGATGGTGGTGGTGCTGCTGGTAATCGTGCCGCTGTAAGTTGCTGTGTGTAGTGTGGCCAGGGCCATGACTGCAAGAACCATTGAAACACTCCTGGCCAAGAGCCGCCAATCATAGTAGGATATTGAACCTCGCTCTTTGCTCTTGGAAGGTGTCACTACAAGGGCACTCTTGTGGACGGCACGGAGTTTGATTCCTCGTGCGCAGCCGTCCGCAGTGCGCTCAAACCTCTGGGGCATTAAACCCCAAACCCTAAACCGTAAAAAACAAGAAACCGTAAAACCCCAAACCCTAAACCTGGCAACACCTTTAGGGTAGTTAGATCGGCCTTTGCAGGTACCGCAGAGGAGATCCTGTCATCTTCAGGCACGGATTTGGAGCGTACTTGCCTTTGCTTTTTCCCGCAGCGTGCACCCTAAACCCCTGACTAAACCCGAACCGCTAAACCCCCAAAACCCCTCAACCCTAAAGCCCTTAACCGTAACCCTCAAATCCCTTGGCCTCTAAACGCCTACACGCGGAATCTCCTGAATTCGCGGAGGCCGTCTGAGGTGGTCCCGGGCTGGTCGGAAGCTTTGCAGCTGATGCGAGCGGGCGAGAAGTGCCCCGGCGAGGTCATTGTCGGCAGCGACTATAAGGGTCCTGTAAGGGTCCTATGAGGGTATTACAAGGGTACGATCATATTAGGTATTAATCATGAATGAGGGTACTAGCAAGTACGGGTACTATTATAAGGGTGCCATGACGTACTAGTAGGATATTACTGGGGTGTTAGGAGGGCACTCGGAGGTACGAATCTTCATTGTCAGGGTAGCGTTAGGGGATTGGGACCACCAGGCTGATGGTTTGCGCCTGATACGCACTCAGACCTAACTCAGATTCTCTTCAGGTGGGAGATTATTTTGCCGAGCCAGCTCGCATACGGTGATCGAGGCCGGCCGGCACCTGCAGGTTCTGTACTTGCGATGCGGCGCAAAAGCTGTAAACCGTAAAGAGGGCAGCAAGTCAATTGTTGATGGGGTGTGGTACTCAGCACATAGGAGGTTCACTCGAGGGCTCGGCCAGGAACCTGAGTCGTAAGATGCAAGCATCTCTCACTGCTAGCATAATATCCTGCCGCTTTGAAAAGCGCCCAGCACCTCTGCAGAGGCGCTGGGCCCATTCCTCCTGGTGCCGTCCTGGTGTTCGAGTTGGAGCTGTTGGAGGCGGGAAAAGTTGAACTTTGGCTGCCTCTCTGCTGCTCCGAGATGGGACACATGTCTCTCTCTCTCTCTCTCCGTCTGTCTCTCTCGCTCTCTCTCGCTCTCTCTCCCCGTCTGTCTCGCGGCTCGCTCTTTCTCAGCGCTTATTTGTGGTCATAAGGGGCAGGGGCAGCAGGTTTCAGTCACAAGCTGGGCAGGTCAACGCAGAAGGCAGTCCGAGACTTACTATCCGCAAACGCATCTTGCAACGCCGCATTTAGGGTTTAAGCTTCAGGAGAGTAAGGGTTCTTTAGGGAATGCTGTCCGGGTTTCTACTATGGGTTTTACATAGATTGACAGGCATTTTACTGTTGTGCCCTAGCGATTCTTTGGACGTGAGCTGATGTGGACCAGGAGCTACTGGTTCAAGGACACTTAGCCAGTAGTGCCTATAAGTAGGGCAGCAATAGTCATGAGTCAGAACTGCTTACAGCCATAGCTATATAAGGTACGTGTAACTTGTGACCGTACTTACAAAGTCCGCGGACGGCGCCGCGTTTTGCTGAGGTGGGTCCTTGGGGAGCATGGTTGCCTTGGGGCTCCTGCTTGCCGTGGGGCTCCTGGGCTTCTTGGCGGTGTGGCTGACCGGGACCCGGCAAATCCCCGCCGGGCCAGGGGGACATAATAAAATACGGCAGTATAGTCTAATTTTGAGGCTACGCCGCCCGCCTCGGCTTGCCGGAGACCAGCACGGTGACAAAATATGAAACAGCAGAGCGCATGGCAGCAGAAGTGGGAGGGGGGGGNGGGGGGGGTGGGGGTGGGAAATTAATGCAAAAAACGAACTTGAAGAGGATTAGGTGGAGGGTACCTGAGTTAACCCCCAATACGCCTGGGCCTGCGGCCTCGGCGGATACAATATACTATTATAACTTGCCATCACATATTGTATCATGTAGCAGGAGAATGTAGCATGCTATAGTATGCCATCATCGTATCTTATCGGAATTCTTGCTTCTGTGCCAGGACAAAGGCGCTCCCGCACGGCCCCATCGTCGCCGTCAGTCACGTCACTCACGCAGCGGGCAATCCGCATGTGTTCATGGATGTGGAGGCCGGGGGCTCTGAATTTTGAGCACCACAATATACAGCTATGTTGCATATAGAGTACATATACAATGTCGTAGTATAGTAGAACATGGTAGAATATAGTATGGTGTAGTACGTCTGCGCTGGGCCCGCGCGTTTGGAGTGTTTGCTGGCAAGTCCCAGGCCGGTGGCTCTGCGTTGGGCAGAATTGAGCCGCGAGCTTGGCCGGGGTGCGAGGGACTCTGAACCCCAAAGCCTGAGCCCTACACCCTAAGCTCCTAACCGAGCGAGCAGTGCCCTGGAGCGAGGAAGGGAGGGAGGTAAGCATGAAAGCTGGCTGCAAGGAGTTCTGCATTACAAATGCACTAATTGCCTATTGAAGCAAGACTTGGAGTGAGGTCATGGCGAAGTTCACGAATGTTTCAAACGGACATGGGCTTGGAAGGAGCCCTCCCGTTCACCCATTCTATCTAAATTCTTGAAGTTCAGCAACCCTGCCGGTTCCTGGGCTTGAGCTCCTCCACGAATTGTATTAGCCTCCATTTCCCAAGTGGAAACTCAGAGCAGTCACCTAGCACAATTCCCGACGTTTGCGGCTGGTGAGCCGAAGAGCGGGAATCCAGCATGTGGTCCCTAGCTGCATGTCACCCGTGACTTGGAACGTCTTGCGAACTCTAGTGGTGGGGGATGCCGTGATGAGGTTTGAACTCTTCAAGGAGGTGGCGCCGATGACGGTAGAAAACTTCCGTGCTCTGGCGACCGGCGAATCAGGCCCAAGCAAGAAGCAATCTATTCCAGTAGCATGTGCTGCAGATTGCCGATGCAGTCTGGAAGGAAAGGTTTCTAAAGCTTAGCGGTCCACAGATTTTGAATTTATAAAGCTCGTGCTAACCGAGGGAAACCATCTGCACGGCAGCCCGTGCTAGGATTTCAGCCCGTGCCATGACTGCGACTGTGTGGAAACGGGCTAGGACTGGGAGACCAGAACCAGCAGAACGATCGGCTCCAGCGACACTTTCGATCGCCCAACAGCCCTGCAAGCCCTCAAGCCCTGCCCCGAATCCACTGTCACCCAAAACATCGACAGCCCACATCGCACTGTAAACTCACCTAAAGAACCCTCGCAAAAAAGCAATCCCCTCAGGGCCCGGTCTCGCTGGATCTACACGGCACTTCAAGGGCTCACCCTTCCACAGGACCTGCTTCGGAAGCTGTCGTTTCGGGTTCAGGGTGTGGCGAGTTGTATGTAGATCTTCGGGGTTAGGCTGCAGTAGCTTTACGACTCGGGAGAAGTATAATACCGCGGTCTGTTGCATGCAGAGCCGCAAAGCCGTCCTCGAAGGAAAGATCGGAGCTTGAAACGTCCAGGGCTCAAAGCTTCCAGTCCTTGGAAATCCTTTTAGAGGGTCGCTGGGATCTGGGAGGCCTGTGGACTTGAGAGGTTTCCGCCAGGCCTGGAGGAGGATGTAAGTAGGTTGCTACAGCTGTTTAGGCCGAAGGCGTAATGAACCTTGCCTTCCACACAGCTCTCGCCGATGGTTTCGAGCAGCTGCCGCATGCCCGGGTGGGAGTTTGCTGCTAGGTAGTCTAGTGGACCCTTGGACCGTCCTGGCAGGATCATCCCAGGTTTCATGTGCCAGGGCGGCGACATCACCCACGGCAATGGAAGAGGACCTTTGCAGCCACATGCATGCGAACGAAACACACAGCTTCAAGCGCTGATGCAGTTACCATCGCGGCCTTCACCAACATGAACTGATTTCCTGGACTGCTTGTTGAGAAGTGCATCTGGACTCCAATGCAACGTCTTTCCCGGCTTCGAAGTCTGAGCCCGCGAGAGCCCAGGAGGCGAAAGCATCTACGGCAAGACCTTCCGAGATGAGTGGGAGCACGGCCGCATCCACCACACTCAGCTCGGCACCCAGAGTCGATCTCTGCAGATCACTGGGGCGCTGCCTGCCACACCACCATTCCCTGCCCATTGAGGCCCCTTTCGCCTCAGCCGTAAATCTTCTTCTCCTCCTTCTCGAAGATGATGATGATGGTTTGTGTTCTTCTTATTGTTATTATGAGTATAAGTGCTAATATGGTTGTTGTTGTTCCTTTTCATATCACTACAAGAGTTTGCCTCTCCGTTTCAGAGTTGAAAGCACCTAAGCCCCAAACCGGCAAACCCTAGGCCCTGAACCCCCCAAACCCTAAACCCCAAACCCTGGAACCCCAAACCCAAAACCCCATAAACCCTAAACCCTAAATCCCAAACCCTAAATCCCAAACCCCTAAACCCTAAACCCCATAAACCCAAAACCCCCGAACCCTGAGGCCGGGTCTGCTGTCCATGGCGAACCGGGGTCGGAACTCCAACGGCTCCCAGGCTCAGGGGTGTTTTGGGGGCCTTTTTGGGGGGTTTCTTCGGGTTTAGGCCTTTAGGGCTTTAGGGCTTAGGGTTTAGGGCTTAGGGCTTAGGGCTTTAGGGCTTTAGGGTTCAGGGTTTCTTAAGGTCTAGGGTTTAGTAGGGTCTAGGTTTTGAGTTTCGGGGCTTCGGGCACCATGTCGCTTTTATGGGACATCCCGGGACAGGGATTCAATAGGAGCCTAAATAATGACCAATAGTGTTTGGGGGTTCCTTACTATCATTATAGTATAATGGGCCTCAAGACCCTATTCTAATGATTAAGGCCCTGTATTAGGGCTCTGCAAGACTTTACTGGCAGTTCTTCATCACCCTGGCCGCCACCCCATGGCTGGATGACAAGCACGTGGTGTTTGGACGAGTTCTGCTGCAGCCTTAATTGCCGGGCTTGCATCCGCAAAGACTCTGTGAATGAACGTGTGCAGACTTGTAGCAGGGGACTTAGCAATTAAGATGGATTTTGGCCAATATGATGTGTATGATGCATTGTACGTCACACTACCAAAATACATTTGAGGGCGCTAGGACTTTAGGGCTACCTTATTCCTACATTCTTTCTAGAACCCCACCTAGATATATGATAGTGCAACAGCTTCGGGGCTATCATGGGATCTATCAGGGATCCTTAAGGACTTCCTTTCAGGATTCCTTTAAGGGCTCCCTTATCGGCTCCTTTAAACCCTGAACCCTTTGAAAGCGGCGTTCAAAACAAAACCTGAACCCTAAGCCCTAGGGGCACACATTGAGGTCGGGGATGGACGTCGTCCTGGAGATGGAGAAGCGTGGCTCCAGGCCGGATGGCTCCAAGAATATGGAACGACAATAGTAATAGGGTTTAGGGTTTACGGTAGTATTAACAAGAGTAACTACATTCACAACGACCGTAGCAATGATCATAGCAATGATAATGATCATAAGACTGGTTCGTTATAACAATAAAAATCATGAGCATAATCATGATACTAAAAGTGATGAGCACAACAATAATACTAGTAGTAGTGAAACAACGACAGCACTGATCCCAAAGTGGGCTCTACATTTGGGTCCTGGCGTTCGCCGGCAGAGTGTCGGAGTTTGGCGGTTTTTCGGCTCTGAGCCTTAATGTGATCATTATCACTATAGTTGTTACTACCATTCGTATTGTCGCTACTATTCTCATTCTTATTCTTAGTATTGCTAAAACTTTCAGTTTTTGGGCAAGGAGCGGCACACCAAGTGAGGAGATCATCGTTGTCAACAGCACCTTGGTCTTAGCGGGAGCGGGTTTAAGGGCTTGGGGTCTCGTAGCAGGGTTTCTTGGGGTTCAGGGTGTAGGGCAAGCGCCTGCAGACGTTGCTTCACCTTCTGACTTCGCCCGTAGGGGATGCTTGGGGGTTGCCGGCACAGTAGTGCTTGAGATGAATGAAGAGGGCCTGTTTTCCATGAGCTGCTGAGGTGGCCAGCTCGGTTTGGACGGAAAGCCCATGGCCGTGAGCTTGGTAAATAGTACGGGTATCAGATGCTAAGAGCTTCGGGAAGCTGTCATGGTTGACATGTGCCTTGGGCGCTTCGTTACGGCCCAGGACGGCAACAACAACTCCAGTCCCGATTCGGACCAAGCAGGTAACTGAAGCTGCGCTGCCGGTTAATGCACGCAGACGTGGCACTGCCCGTCTTGCCTTTGTCATGCGAAGAAAAGACCGCGCTGATGCAGCCTTTGCCGCGACCTTCACGCAGAAAGCAACAATGTCACATGGGGCCATGACTGTGAGGTTCTTCTGCAGCCATTTAAACCGGAGCGCAGCCCGGGATTTATCCGTAATCTCGGGTTTGAGGCTCGGTATGGAAGAGCTTGACAAGCAGATTCACATAGTCAGGCCTTAAATCTGAGGAAGCAGGCCCGCGAGGAAGCGCAGCCATACCGCATCATCCCGCAAACTCAAGCCTGAGTGGCATGAAGTACAAGCATCATGTAGCCGAAAGCTGTTCACAATTGTAACCGAGATCAATGAAAGTCAAAGACGTAGATTAGGTAGTCGAACGCAAAAGATATCAGCCAGGCTCTCGTCTTTCGTACTGTGCTTTGTGCAACCGTTCAGGTCCTGATACATGCTCGGTGAACTCTCGTGTAACATATACGATAGGTGCGACGATGCACAAAGCAGACTGTGCGAGACATACAGACATCTGCAGACGGACATGCGGAGACAGACTGGAAGAGCGTGCATGAAAGGCGTGAACAGGGAGTTGGATGATGCCCGTGCAAAAAGTAAGTTAGAGCGCTGCTGGATTTTGTTTAAAGGCGCATGTTTGTTCTTCGCAAACTTCACGTCAGACAGGAGCATGTGCACACACATGCAAAAGATTCAGTGATTGTGATGTTCGTCTCGCCAAGAAAATGCCCAGGTGTTGATACACGGCTCACAATTAATCGGGATGCTTTCGCTGGTCTAAACCAGGAAGTGATCAACCGATACAGGCTCCGTGGAGTCTCCGTGGCACTGTTTCTGTATGCCGAGTGGCTACTGTTTCTGCCCCTGCATCAGCATGATACCATGTGAACCATATGCATGGCCGCTGCTGCCGGCAATTGTCGGCATGTATGTATGCATGTATGTACGTACATACATAGGTATGTCTGTCTGTCTGTCTGTCTGCATGTCTGTACACCTGTAAGTACGCGAAGGTATGATGCCTGCATGCCCCTGCCTATGTATAGACCATACGCAAGCATGTATTTTTGAACACATATCACCTGCGTCTGACTATGCCCATGATTTGCCCTGGACGAGGCCGACATGGGCTGGGGCGGCGAGAAAGGCTGGAATGGAGACGGCGGCGGTTGGGGAAAAGGCGGGGGCCTAAGAATCCTGGCAGCTGAGAGTTGCCGGGGATTGTCGCTGGAGATGCATACAACAAGAAGAAGTCTACGTCATATAATTTTATAAAACCGACAAGCCCTAGACCTTAAACCCAATATAAGAAAACGCATGGCATGAACATCTTGCAGCTGCATGCGAAGCCACCTCCGAGGCTGGTCACGCACGGCCAAGCATTGAGCGCGGCCACTGCCAAAAAAAGGTCGAGCAGAAGGGGCCCTAAGCTGCGATGATTCTCTGGCACTGTTGTGCACCGGCAAGGGCTTTGAGCGAGGGGGCGGGGGTGCAGAAAGCATAAGCCAATTCACAGAATGCCTAGATCTGATGCAACTCTCATCGCGGATTGCATGCTGCCGTTGCTCTAGCTTGGTGCAGAGTCGACATTTGCTTCGGCTTTCGACTTCGAGCTACTCAAAGCGGCAGTAGCAAGCATACGTGTCATGTGCATGCGCAACAACTTCCAGCAGAGAATGAAATAGCAGCTTTAGACAATTACTATCCAGCTGTGCCAGCGCATCTTGCAAATTGGGTGCATTGCTGTAAACGTCAGAAAACGATGCACCTTTGCATGACGTCAAACATGTTCAGCACCATAGCTGCCTCGATTGGGGTCAAAAGTTAGCCCTATGTCGGAGAAGCTCGTGGTGGTCACCGTCGAGGAGTTTGAAGGACTCAAAACGCAACTGCAGGCAGGGAGATTTCCGGAGAGTGTTGGCAGTTCGGGAGGAGTCGGAATGCATAGTTTCCTGTTCAGCTTTGGGGGATTCGGGTGGTGACTTGTTCACATGTCATGTTTGGAGACAGGCATCTGTGTCACTGTGTAGTTTCGTCGAAGCATATGGCATAGAAGACAGCAGCAGAGGAGATGTGAGCTCCTGTATATGAGCTGAGGCTGCCGAGCGCGCCCGAAGGGAAGCAGAGGCACTCTGTATGAGACGCAAGTACTTGCCGCGGTGATGCAGCATGTCAAACCGAAGAGCAGAGGCCACCACCAAGCTGGCCGTGGCCACTGCCAAGCAGGTGCGGGCTCCTGATGTCCCGCTGGTGTAGCAAGCAGGGGGGCGGAGGGGGTGGCCCGTGCGCGGTGCATTCGATATCGGATGAAGCTTCCATGAAAGCATCATGAAGAAGCAGCTTTTGAAGACAGAGTTCGCAGGGCACAAATTTAGACCAGTCTGCAACGGAATGTAGAATGTAGATATCAGGTCGGGTGCCAAGCTGGTCCGCACATATCTACATTCTAGATGCTGGCTAGAAAACCATAGGAGTGTTTGCCGTTTCTCCCGTGGCAGAATATTGCAACGACAGTGTAGAGCAAGCTGATACTGAACATGCGGTTGAAGCTGAAGTCATTGAGAACAATGCAAAGTGGAGCGCGAAGCAATAAGCCTCAGAAGGCCAGAAGCATACGTACTATGTGCTTTCGAAGATTGCAGGTTCTGGGGCATGGCAGGATCCGACAGGTTTCTTAAATACCAGGGCCGAGGGGATCATGATCTCCTCAGGTTTCCCCTGCGGTCGGATTTGGGCGTTGTAGGACGGGGTAACCGACCAGGTCCATTCATTAGGATCTCTTTAGAAGCAGCAGACGCATTCCGGCGTATAAGGGTTCAGCTGAGTGGCTTGTGGTGGGCTGAGAACGTGGGGTTATAAGCGCCCACCGCTCATGCCTGTCGTCTGGAACATCGGCTATGTTGTGATCCATCGTGCAGTGGCATCATGGCGTTTGCAGGCTCAGGAGCTGTACACAGCCATGGCAGCGCAGTGCTTCCTGGCTGTACCAGCATTGCATCATGCTTGCACCCGGCATAGTTTGTCGACATGACCCGACATAAAAAACGCAAAGTGCCTAGGCTCCTCTGCGTTGGCCGCTCTGACGGCCCAGCTGCAAGCTGCTGCTCTATTGCATTTGGTGGTTCTGGTTGAGTCAGACGAACATGATGGTCATCCAGTATTATGATTTGCACAACATGGTGTTCTCAGCAGATTCAGGCAAAAGCACAGCTGGCGGCGCAGGCCCGACTTGCACTGCCCCCGAAGGTCACGAAGACGGTAGAGAGGGTGAAAGCAGAACAGAAGATGCGGAATCCAGAACACTTGTGTTGTGCCGTTTGCTGTGAATGAGTCCGTCGGTCTGCACTATGTCGCTTCCCACCCTCGTTTCGGCAGCGGACTCTCCATTGCTTGGCAGCGTGTCCTGGGATCTACTGGCATGAGAATTTAGCTTTCGCGAAATTTTCAAACTGGAGGTTGGTGCTTGTAGCTGGCAGATGTTGCAACTTTCGCACCGTATCCTCATTTCCTCATTCCTGTTTGACCTCTTGTCCAGCTGTTTGCCAGTATGAAAACTTGATTGCCTCACTACACAACACTTTGTCTGAATGTCAAAACACATAGTCCTCACCATATCATGCTCCCAACGGAATACTGCTCTTCCAGGCTCCATTGCTTGTGCCTGAACGACTCCTGTCTGGGCAAGGGTTTCCTGGCAAAGTCAATTTAACGTGGAGCAAGATTTCCAGCATCTGCAGGCCGGCCTTGCCTGCAAAGAACAGGCGCGGGCTCACTGCACAAGGTTGTCGTTTGCACGACTGCACGCCGAATGAAGCTTCGTCAGTCGTAGCAGTAGTTCGCAGCATTTTGCAGAGAAAGTCGCGCAACAGTTGAATAGCAAGTGCGCGAAGTCTCTGGATGTGACAGCAGCAGAGGCGCCCTCTTTCCTCGCACGTTCCGAAAGTCTGAAGCGATGAGTCGGTACGGATCAACTGGTCAGGATTTGACGGGAAGCAGTGTTTTGGTGTATCGCCAATTGGTAAGCCTACTGGGTCAATGGGACGGTCAGTCAGATCAGGTGAGAAAACTTCATATCTCGGGGTAAAGAATCTAGTTCAGCTGCTGTGGAAACAGTCGTTGCGTGCGCAGTGCATTGCAGCTGCGAGGGCGTTGCGGCTCCCAGGAACATGCCTTGAAAAGGAGGGGCTTTTGGGTTGTATTCAATTGTACCCATATACCAGTTATGGCGGAAAAAATACAGGCAGGAACCTTATCAACTTGCGTCCCCGGCAGCTTGAAGGAACCAAACGCCACATGATCCTTGAGACGTTGTCAATGACATACCTGATCCACAATCTCATCCAGAAGCAGCCTGTCTGACCTGCTTTGTTGCATTGTTGGGTTGGATTCTGCCAGGCCATCAAGACCACAGCGCGTTGCAGACCTTTGAAGCGCTGTGAGGCAGTCCACGGCCCCCTGCTTCCCTCGCCGGGCACGCCGGTTGGGGCTTGGGGTTGGTCTAAGGAGCACCGTATACTGCAGGGAGGGGCAGGGACCAGCGAATTCGGACGTGGCGAGAAAAAGAAGCACCTCTCATCACGACTCATCGTCCTTACCAGTAGCCACCCTTGCGTAATCTTGGCTTCCTCAAGAATTCCTGCTCTAGTTGTCTTATCTTCCCGTAGTAATTCGTAATTAGTAACCGCATAAGCCATGCGCATCTATTCACAGCCTAATCCCTAATCCATATATATAAACCCTATTAAACCCTAAACCCTAAAGCAGGCCATCGAGTTCCTCTTCGTTTAGGACCCGGGAGCTCAACAACCGGCCTTGCAGGGCTTCGGTGATAAGGCTTAGGAGCCGCCAGGGCTCCTCCCACTCCTGCTTGCGATGCCCCACGTGCACGCCGATGCTTCCTCCTCTTACTCCTACTCCTACTACTCCTCCACTCCTGCTTCCGCTCCTGCTCCTACTGCTGCTGCAAGGGGTACTGCTGCTGCTGTTGCCGCGGCCGCTGCCTCTGCGACTGCTACTGCTCCCGTCCTGTTACACGACTGTGGCGCCGACGACGACTACGACAGCGACGGCGACGACCACGTCTACAATTGCTACCATCACGGACTTTCTAAATGCTGTGCTTAGCGCCGTTTTCGGCGTCACTACTCACTGCTGTCGTTATGGCTATTACTGTCATGACTCATTGCTGGCTAGACTACGTTTCCTATTTGCCATTATTCCTAAGATGCTTCGTTACAAAAGTATTTCCGCAGTAGCCCGAAACCAAGCCATCACACCTCCGCTTCGGTGGTTCCGGCCTGTCCACTTTCCGTGTTCGCCGACACGGCGGAAGCATCGGTATTTGCGGTGTTGTCCATGCTCCGACGATGCTTGCTTGTGGGAGACCAGTCTGTGCCGGGGGCCAGGGCATCCACGCCCGCAGCGCATAACGTTCCATCCGCTGTCATCCATTTTGCATATAATTAGACTTAGATAAGTAAGTCAAGTTAAGCATGTATAAATGTATAAATCAATAGTTCTCTCGCTCTATACATAAACATGTATGTATAAGTATATATATATATATCACTTTGTGAAGCTGTCTACCTACTCTACCTCATGTGCATGTATGTCTTGAAACTTGAATAAGTGTAACAGCCATAGTGGTCCACATAGACGCATCCATATGTGTACATGTCGAAAGTGCATTCGCGTGTGGAGTTTCTACAGATTCGTAAGAGGGTGATGTTTCGAGGAGTCCAAGCTGCCGCTGCGGAATGGCCGTTGCCCCCGCAGCGAGTGAGAGGGCTGAGCCACTGACAGGAAGAAGGGACGAGCATGGATTCACGAGATTTCCTCCGAGAGAAAACAAGCCCGAAAGCCTGTATCCTGACGGCGACTCTTCAGTTGAGGGTTTGCGGCACGTTCGGGCCTAGAGATCCATGACGGATCTCTGCAGCAGGCATGGGGCATATCTAAGATGACCATGAGCTCTCGCAGAGTTTTGGTCAGCCCATTCATCGGCAAGATCATCTTCTGTCAGCACATAGTCGCGGAGACCGTGCAGTTGGGATCGCACGCCATCTGATACCAGCTCCCAAGCACAAGCACCGAAGCAGCTCTTATCCTCCTGGATCTGTGCATTGATCACGGATTGAAGCTCTGCAGCCACCATAGTGAAGATATGCCTGTCGTCCGGACCTCCTCGAAGCAGCTTGCACATGGCATTGCCTACCAGTTCGCTCGCTCTGCTTGCGCTATCATGCCAAGGCGTTGGGGATCGGGAGGCCGCAGTCTGAAGGTCATGATCATGATCGCAGGTTCAAAGCTGAAGACCTGGATGATTCTGGATTGTTGGGGGATGGCAGGGGCATGGCATGGTGATGTGGGAAAGTATCGTCGAGGTCTCCTGGGCGACTTCCGCAGATTCCTTGCTTCTAGGGTTGAAACCATGGGCCCTTAACCCTGGGATCCTTATTTTCCTACTATCTAAAGTGTCCCTAGAATTCCCTTGAAAGGCCTAAGGGCCCATATTAGGGGCCCATACCTCTACGTTAGATTTCTTTGTCACGCCAGCTTGGTGCAAAAACGGTATGCTTCGGTCCGGTGACGGAGCTGTGGGCCCAAAGTACTCGCAGCAACTGCACGGTCCATGTAAGCAACAGCTTTCGATTAGTACAGAGTTGCTTGGTCCAAACGAATACATTGCTTAACTTCCGGGGGCAAAGATGCATTGAGTCATGTCAAGACTCGCCTCTTTCCGATCCCGGCCCCGCGATGGTCTTCTAGTTCTGACTGTAGCTCGAAAGCGTGCCTAATCCAGCGTTGACACCTGGAATCACATCGCATCGGGCCCCGGTTGGCGGCAAAGTCGCTGCCCCATGCCGAAGAAGCCAGTGCTTGTCACCCTCGAGGAGTTTGAGGAGCTCAAAACGCAACTGCAGGCGGGCGATTTTCGAAGAGTGTTGGCAGTTCGCACAGAGCCGGAATGCACAGGGTCAGACTGTCAGGGCCGCATCGATGGCGTCTTGAAGGAGCTGCGTACCAAGGCCGGCTGTTTGAATGATCGACTGGTTGAGAACCTTTAATTATGTAATTTGTCCAAAGGCGGGAGGCATTCGGGTTTTGGCGTGATGTTCAATCGGCTATGGGAGTTCTCGCAACTGAGCTTCTCAGACACGGACGGGCTCAAAGAAACAGTCCGGTCCGTACCTATGGCATGAGGCTGCTCTTTGTTTGGACTCGTAGCGGAAAAGGCATGCTGAACGAGGGGAGCTGCGCTCCAGCTCTGCAGTGCTGCGAGCTCCAAAGCCAATGCTTGCACGTGACCCCGAAGCCTCTTGCTGACTACTGGTGATAATTAGTGGTTTTTGGATTGTTTACTGGGTATTAACATGATCATCAGTCATCACTTCGTTGTCTTCCACATGGTCATCGTCGTCAACATCATCCAAATCATCCTCACCATCACATTACGTTGATCCACGCCGAGGTGCCGGGATGCGAAGACCGCATCGCCGAGCTCCAGGCTATGGGTTGGGCTCATGGGGCAGTTCATGAGTCAGAATTAATTTGCATATTTAAAGAATGTGATTTAGCACAGTATAGCGTAGTAACACAGACTATCATGCAACTGCATGCAGTGTCACACGATGCAACGCAATGCAATGTAATGCAATGAAGTGCTATGCACTCAAATGTAATGTAGTAAAGCATAGTACAACAGAGTTCAACGTCCTATGACATAACATAACACGACAGCCCAATATTCATCAGACAACATAAAGCTACATGGCACAACCAACTACGGCAGAATACACCATGATAAAGCAGAGTGAAACATGATGTCACATAAGATTATTGCACTTAGTTTACCATAGTAGAGCACAGGCTTAACATGGTTAAAGCTACATAACATAGTGTAGCACAGCAAAGTGCAGCATAGTATAATATGACATCACGTAGACATATGCAGATGCAGTATTCATATACATGCACATGCATATGCATGTGGACATATGTATAGACATATATTGCACATGCACGCAGACATACATACAGACAAACAAACAAACACACATACACACATCTGTAAATTCATACCTGCATACAGATATCCGTACATGCATGCATACCTGCGACATGCATGCAGACATACATACCTACATACATACATGCATAAATACATACATAGGTACAACGTACATACATACATGGATGCATAGATGCATTGACACTTAGATACATACACGCATAGACACATACACACATGCGTATGCATATGCACATATTTTTATACATTGACTGCCTGGCTGACTGAGAGCCTGACTGCCTAAGCAATCGATTGATCGATTGAATGTTTATTTGAATGACACTGCATGATTGATCGATGAAGCGATTGATTGAATGGTTGATGGATCGCCTGACCTATTGGTTTAAAGGGTTTGGAGGTTTGTAGTGAAAGGCATCTTACACTGTAGGGCGACGAACCGAAACCTTAGTACTTGGGGGCTTCGTACTTCGTGCAGAGATGGCTGAGGAGTGAGGGGTGCCTTCGGTGGCGCTTGATTGAGGTGCTGACAGGATTCTGCAAGGGAATACGAAGAGGGCACGGTCGCAACGACAGCCAGAAGCGAGAGTAGGCAGATGATTGTGCTCAGGTTTAGTCTTATACTACTCTTTTGCATGAAGTTTTTCTTTCTGCTACATGGGTGTCGTGCTAGGTGTCTTGACTGTTTTCGTGTGTTGCGGAGTTCGGGGGCTCGTGAGCATCGAGCGCAGTTCGAGGTTCAGTCATGAGGGTGGATTGGATCTCGCAATCTCCGTTTGGGTTGGGCTAAAGGTCGTATACCGGCTGTGATTCAGAGCATCGCGGGTGCACAAGTAGCAGTGTTGCCCACGAGATCGCGAAGACGAAGCTGGCCCAGGATGTGGAGGTGGCGGAATCCTCAGTGACTTGCAGCAGTGCTCAAGATACTTGCAGAGTGCAGCGCTCAAGCCCAAAACCGTACTATAGGGGCTTAAAGAATCAGCAAAACTATTTTGGGGGGTCCTTATAATAGTTACAGTTTCATGGGCCCCCAAACCCTATTCTAATCATTAAGGCCTCTATAGTAAGCATGCCTAAAGCCTACCCTGCGCAGTTCACGGCTGCTGTCCTCAACGAGCCCAGGCGATAACTGCGACGAAACGAGTGGGAGACGATGCCCAGGCAGGACGGTAATACAGGGCCTCAATACTTAGAAGAAGGTCCAATTCTAGGGCTCCCTTACAGAGTCCTATACGGGTTTCTGCAAGGACTTCATGTCGGAGCCTCAATGGTTAGAAGCAGTTTTTTGGGGCTATACTGTAGTACAAGTCTAATGAGGAGCCCTAAGGACCAAGAGGAGCATATTTGTTCCTTGGATTCATTGTTAACTGTTAGTTCTCTGCAGTAGGATCCTTTTTCGGGTCCTTTTTTTGTCAGGGTGCCGTACTATTTTGGGGGCCTGCAGCCGGGATCCTGATTTAGAGAGCTTCCAACATGCAGGCGACGACGACCAACATGGTAGGCGAGCTGGACAGTCGTCTCAGCGCCAAAGTGGCGGACCTCCTGGCACAACTGCAGCACTCAGACGAGGTCCGGGGTGGGCAGCAGGCAATATAGAAGCCTAAATAGTTGCCAAGAATATTCCTTCGGATTCCTTATTGTAATCATAAAGGAGCCCAGCACCCTATTCTACTTATAAAGGCCCCTACATCAGTCGCCTCATGCCACCTCTGGGTTAGTGTGGGAAGGTGAGTGATGCTTGAAGCTTGGGTTTTCGGGGTTCCGAAGTCGGAGTGTCTCGTATGGTGAGTTTGTCTGAAGCCTTGGTTGGATTGACCGCACCTTGCCACTCACTTGGGATGAGCGAAGCTCCCAAAGACGCCATCTGTCAGGCCCTAACGCGGGACTTGACCACGTCGGAGGCGAGCCGTTTGGTTGTCTTCGTATGATGCGGTGCAGGGCGTTGGGACGTGGGCTGATCTTCCAAGACAGAAGCTCCAAAGTTTGCATTGTTAGTTCCAGCCGACGTTCTAGAGTAAAGCAAGGTCTAGTTTGGCTTCAGGTTCGACCGACAAAGACCTCCCTCTTCCTGTAGACCGGCTCGGGGCAGGGGGAGACCCGGAAGCTCCTCGCCGACGAACTCACAGCGCTGTGCGAGCGCTTGGATCAGGCCGGAGAAGTCTGGCTCTAAACCTCCTGAAATCATCCTGACTGAGTTCATCCATGCCGCAACCAGATGATGAGCCGCAGAGCTTCACTTCTTGCACTTGTGCGCGAATAACGAACCCCATCCCTACACGACTACCGGAAGGTCCTAGCCTAGCCCTGCAACGCGAACCATGTTGTTTGTGCTTCAAACCGGGTACAGCTTTGCCATTTGCTTCAGGAGCTGTCGTTGGTCGGCAGCTCGGCATCCCGCTATCCAGGAGTGCCGGGACCAGGGCAATGCAACAGAGCCACAGAGCCCTGCCTTGCGCTAAGACCGATCATGATCACTAACGTAGAAGGCTGAACAATAAAAAAATTACCGATACGCTTCGTCAAAGTTCCTTATCATAATCATAGTTTATATACCCCAAACATCCCCAAACCCTATTCTAGTCGTTTATCAGCCAGACCGGAAGAACTGCAGAGGTCCGCCGCGAAATGGCGGAGTCCATGCAGCGTGCGGCGGGCGATATCCGGGCGCGCCGGTTGGCTAGTGACGGAAGTTTGCACTAGCTTGCAGTACTTAGGGTTTACGGGTTAGGGTTTGGAGTACTTGTGCGAAATTTGCAGGCAGTTTTCTGTCTTGTTGCTGCCACAGGGCCTCTTTCAAAGCCTTTTTTGGGCCACAACGATCGCTAGACTGTGTCTCCTTGACTACTGCAGGAGCCTGAATGATTGACGATGCTATTCCTGAGGTTCCCCAATGTAAATACTCATACGAGTAGTGCAAATACCGCAAAATCCCAACTACTTTAATCATTAAGGCCTCTATATTTTTTCCCCGAGCTGTAAGGGCCAGGAATCAGGCAAAGGGTCGCTTTAGCTTTAGCAAAGTTGGCTGCAGGCCTTGTAGCCTCCAAGATTTCAGAAGCATAGGAGCATTGGGACGGAGTGCGCTTGCAGGCAGAAATGCAGAAGCTGAGCCCCGACCTCATCCTGGGATGCTGCTGTCAGACGTGTTCGTTGCTGGCAGAAGCCCTGGACTCGAGTCATGTGGAAAGCGCTTGCACGAGGTGCGTCGCTTTCGGCGAACATCGCTGAGAGCCAGCAGCAGAGCCTGGACAATGCATCTGGGTTGAAGGTCCGCTGCAGGTTGATTGGCGCAGTCGCTGTCTTGTCGAATGCTTAGCTCCGGCATGTTCGTGCAACTGTCAGCTCATTCGTAGCGACACATGCCGTCGAGTCCATGTGCAGCTCTGAGTCGTTGTGATTCTGGTGGTACTTGGAAGTTTCGGTGAAGGCTTACCGGGAGCACACGGACGCCGTACTTCATCGGGAACAGAAGGCCGCCGGCCTACGGCGAGCTCACATCCATGTCGCAGAAGTCCGTGGAACTGAAGCCATGCCCGTCTATACCAACCATTGGAGAAACGTCCACAGATTTTCCGAGGCACCTTCCGAAGTCCCCGATCGTTTTGTTCCGGCAGCAGTAGAGGAATGCAAGGCTGTCAGACCCACCACAAGAGAACCGGCTTTCAGAAACCTAGGGCACCCTATCTGGGGGGTCCCCCAATTTTTCTGAAACTCCCACAAGACTCACTCACTTTTCTGAGCTCCAGCGCAGGCGCGGACGCTGGAAGAGGAGCGAGTAAAGGTCGCCGAGGCGAGAGCCTCAACAGTTTAAGGAACACAATGGGGGTCGGAATAATTTCGAACAGTCTACCCTCATTGTTCCGTTGTAGTTACACGACATTGTACCCCTGTTCTATGTATGAAGGCCCAGAATATTGGGCTTAGTTGCCTCATGGCTTGGAAGCTGCTCATGCGGGGTTCTGAGACTATGATGCTGTAGAGATGTCGATGCAGTTTAGCAGCACTTGCGGATTCAGGCGGTAGTCGCAAGTAGATATCGCGAGTGGTGGTTGACAGTTGAGGACCTACGGAAAAGTCTCCCCACCCCGAGGCAGACATATGGATGAGGCTGGACCGGCTAAGCGAGCTGGTGCAGGAAGTCGGTGATTCTGCGGGGCCCTGAGACTGAGAGCCCCTTGAAACTCCCAGCTGCAGCCTTCTCCTTTGCCAAATTTCAGTGAGAAGATCGAAAATAAGTCTTGCTGTGGGACCAACATGTCCGGACCAGGTTTCTGCTATTCATTGGTTCAACTAAGCTGGAAGTTGATGATTTCTTAGGCAATGGAGGAAGTCCGAGTCACGACCGGCGAGATGGACCACAAGATTACTCAGGCTGCTTTCGTGGTTCTGTTTCAGATCCCGCCTCCATAGGTCCTCATCAGACTTCTTCCTCGGAGTGGTGCGGATGTGATGATGACCCTTCTTGATAGCCAAGGCATTCAGTTTTCCCTTCAACTTCCAAGGGCAATTATCGTCATCCTAATCGGGGCCGTGAGAAGGTTCATGAGCACGAGACTGCCGAGAGCAATGATCATCATAATCGCAACTCTGCCCCTGTTTTGGTAATACTTATTGTGCAGTTGATGATGTGGACTCTTCCGGACTGGAGTTTATTACCGAGCTTGCAACAAGGCAATCACTTCGGCTGATCAGCGGCTGACGGCGGGGCCTTCTAGCTTGACACTCCTTTCCCTCAGTTTCCTTCGGTTTTGCCAGTTTGGGCTTCGTCGCTGGTTGGGGTTGCGCATGACACGCGAAAATATGACTTCTGCATGGGATCCAGAGCTTAGGGACCAGGCGCTCAGGTAATGAGAGTCATGTCGTCTGGACTGGCATGCAAATTCTTAAACTCCAGCCCTAAACTATCCTAAACTGGAAATCCACAAGGCGGCATGTGGACGCATGCTGTGGCAGGAGACCCGCCGGCGCAAAGTAGCAGGCAGCAATGCTGGAGTAGAGGCAACTTTCAACATGTTTAGCATGCACGAGGTCACAAGGCACTCAAATTAGAGCCTAAAGCTCAAGCCGCTGCTTCGAATCAACCTCTTTGAGGAAGGCGTCATACGATTCAGAATCAAAGAATCAGTAAACCCTAAACCCTAAACTTCCCTAAACCTTAAACCCCAAACCCTGAACCCTAAAAACCCAGAACCCACTGGGTCGAATACCGGAGACGGCACCAAAATGAGCTCCGTCGATGCTGTTCTCCTGCAATTCGGCCTGGGTGCAGCTGCCCTGGTCCTCCGCTACTTCTCGCGGCCCTTCGTTTCTGGGTTCTTGTTAAGGAATCACGTTAGCATAATAAGGAAACCGGAAACCATATTATTTACTCTCGATCCTTCTTGTGGTAACTCAAACTAAATCCCTTAACAAGAACCCAGGTTTACTGCTGCCAGCGCTGCACAGCTTGCATCTGGAACTGCCTCTGCTGCCTCTGCATCTACAGGAAGCGCGCGGCTTCCTTGGAGGAGGGGGTAGAGGAGCCCTCCCCGAGCAGGTGCTTGCAGCTGAAGAGGTTCCTTTTTACCCATGCCGCAGTGCGCTGGTACTGGTTCCACTTGGCTATCCAGCTCGGTTTCTTGAGCCGGGAGTACCAGGTGATCTCTGTGGCCTCTCAGGGTGTCTGGCCGAGTGAAGTGTTGCTCTCCTACTCGGCCTTATGGCTGACTTATGCTGTGGTTTTTGTGGAAGTTTGTCACTTCTCCTCTGTGCGGAACAGGGATGTCGTGACCAAGATCACGGTGGACGGGCTCCTGGACATGCTTTTGCTTCCGGTAAATATCGGCTTCTTTGGGCACCTCTGTGTGAGAAAGCTCGCGCTACAATCAGACGGCCATTCCTTGCACATCATCTCCACCATCATGGAGAGCTCTGAGATTTGGGAGGCTTGGGCGCTGTGGTCAGTGCTTGGCTTGTTCGTCACGGTCGTTGATGTGGAATCCCGACGAGACCCTGCCCATCGGGAATTCGCGGTGCCCTTTCGAAACCTGAGCCTGCAGGGTGTGCGCACTTGGGTGTTCATGATTATCATAATCACGGCGACGAGGCTAGTCATGATCGGGGTCCTTCAGTCGAGAGCTCCAACGTTGTGCTTCTGGGCTTCCAAAACGTGCACATCATGCAATGAACTCTACGACCAAAACATCCACCTGGCGGCGGGCGCAGTCAATTTTATTTTGTGCTCCTTTGCGCTCGCCTTTGTGTTCACCTTTGAACACAGCTTCGATCAATATCTGAGCAAGATCGGACCTTTCTGGAAGTTTTGGGGGGTAAAAGGGGTGGTGTCAGTGACATACTTTCAATGGCTTGTGCTGACTTATGGCCCCCTGAATTTAGATGACAAGCGAATCTACGAGTTGCACTGCTTGCTCTGCACTGTAGAGATGCCAGTGCTGGCTGTCCTTCATGCCACTTGCGCATACCCCTATGGAAAGCCCTGGCTGAACTACCTGTTGCAGCTGCAGCAGCAGGACATGAGCGAACAGGAAGCCATCACAGAACGAACGTCGCGATTCCGTTTCACGGAATTCAACGTTGATTTCACTATCTCCACTCGCAGCTGTGGCCCTGAGACATGGGTCTTGCTGTTTTACGGGCTGTTCTGGAGCTTGGGCTGCTTCGCAAGCCATGAGTTTGTGGTGTTCCTGATTCCGGTTGCCCATGAAGTTCAGGGCCCGCAGCCGCCGATGTACTATGCGACATGCAATGCCGAAGGGGACATCGCGCACTTCCTCGCCGGCTCTGAGCTCCACTTCCAGATCCGGAATGACACCGTGGAGAAGCATCGGCTGCCGGGCGTCGCCGGCGCCTGGCTGCCCTTGTGCGGCAAAGCCGCACTCGACTGCGAGCCGGGCTTCCACGGCATGCCCAGCCTGCGCTGTTCGCCCCGAGGCAGATACGAGCCCACCGGGCTTTGCAAGCCCATCCGCTGTGGACAACCCGGAGAGGAAGTTGGGCATGCCAGGCCGGGCCCCGTTCCAGAAACAACGTAACACACCTTGTTGAACTCCAGATTAAGCACTTGGCGATGAGGCTCGGCAGGCACCATCCTATCCATGCTGTTCTGATTCATCTGATTCCCCCAACCTCTGAAACGCACGATTGTACAAGGCTGCACAAGTCAGATCTGGTCATCCGTGAGTGGACAAGCGACATGGTGATTTCCTACGAATGCATCCGCGGTTTTGTTGGCAAGATCCGTGCTAAGTGCGGCATGGAGGGTAGCTGGACGTTTACGGGCGAGTGCACTGAGGTCCTTTGTCCTGATCCCCCAACCGTGGCACGTGCGAAGCCCTTACTGGAGCCGAGCGAGCTGCAAAACCGAACTTGGCAAGCCGGTATGTCCTTAAGATATCAGTGCATCGATCCTTTCGTTGGCATCATCACGGCGAGATGTGAGGACGACGGGAATTTCGTTCTGCATGGAAGATGTTTGGCTTTTTGCAAGACACCCCCTGCGGTGCCCAATGCCATCGCGGACTACAACAACTCTGTTGCAGGAATCGGCTGGTCAGAGGGCATGCGAGTGAAGTACGACTGCTCACCTGGCTGGAGCGGTACCGTATTCGCAACCTGCCGGGAGGATGGGCAGTACAGCATTGAGGGCGTTTGCAAAGCACAGTGTCCCGATCTGAATCTGGGCTTTGGAGTACCATACTTTAATACTTTTTTGGTGGGACCCGTGACTTAAAGGGAACCATCCTGAACAAAAATCTATACTTTTTTCTCCCTGGTTACTTCAAAGCCCAGGAATAAGATCTTGGAGGACAGCTACGGAGCCTCCTGGGCTGACGTCATCTCCGTGAACCGCTCGCATTCTTTGGACCTCACGGGCTCCTGGGTTCTTCTTAGGGGATTTAGTTTAAGGTACCATACTCCATACACTATATATTATTTACAAAAGATCCCTACTATGGTAACTTAAACCTTAACCCCTATACCCTTAAAGGAACCCTTATAGATCCCTATTAAGACAACTTAAACTTAAATTAAATCCCTTAAGAAGAGCCCAGGCTCCGGAGAAGCCGACATCGTGGCACTGGCCTGCGCCCCAGGGCTCACCGGACTTCCCTTCGCGGCCTGCCAAGAAGGCAGCTGGCAGGCACCTGGGCTCCTTTGTAGGGAGTTCCTTAAACAAAAACATATTATACATATATATATATATATAATATTTATATATATATGTTTTTGAAGGGTGAGGGGGGTGGGTGTTTAAGATATAAATGGCTAAAGGTTCTATTATGAGCTTAAACGGCTTACAGGGCTGATGGGACCCTGGGGCTTCATTCAACCCGCCCGGGCTCCCTCCAGCAGTCCCGTAAGTATTAGGCGAGAACTGTCTCAAAATTTTCCACTCCGGACAGGACAGCTTGAAGGAACCTTCGCAAACATAATAGCATTGAGCGACCGAGCATCGCTCCGACCTGTCATCGCTCGAAAACATTCAAAGGAACCCTACGAGCCCTATCCCAAAGCTCTACACCTCGAGCCCAAAACCCTGTAGATCCCTTCAAAGGAATCCGAAACCCTATAGATCCCTATCCCCAAGCTCTACACCCTGAGCCCTTTCTTGCAGATTCTGGGCTCTCGCTGCCGATCGTTCCGGACCTCCACAGGCTGCAGCTGCAAACGCCAGTGGATTCTTTGGCTCGGAGTTTTCTTTTCGTATAAGGATTTTATGGAGTTCCGTGGGGCTTTTGGAGGCTGTAAGATAGAAAGGAATAAGGATACGCATATAAATAAGAATAAACATAATAGTATATAATAGTAGCAACAAGTAGTAGTGATCTACTTATGTATAGTCCCTATGCAAGTCTACCCTCCAATACCCCAAACCATTACATGCTTCAGCAGAGAAGCTGTGAGTTATCTCTTGCCCTGATGTAGATTGTAGGATCCCAGAATTCTGAAGGATCTCAAAAGTAGAGCCTGCGTCTGGAGTCTGGGGGTTTGGACGAATCGTGGCATCCCGTGAAGCCTTCCGGGTACTAGAGGGGCCTCAAGTATTACCAAGATTATTTTGGGGGTTCCTGATTATAATTATGGTATAAGGGGCCCCAGAACCCTATTCTAATTATTAAAGCCAATATATTAGACGGTGGTCTGTCTAGCACACTTTCCATGTTGTCCTGGGTTCCGGTTGCAACGACGCACTGTGACCTTCTAAACAGAGTGGCGGCCAAGATGGTCTCCGCATCTTTTAAAGTGGCCATGCCTCCGAATTCGAGGAAGTTCTGCAACGATGTCCTGCAGAGACATTGCATTCGATGGAACGGCTGCCACGGATCCAGCGCACAGAGGCACGTTAGGATTGACATGTTGACTCGGTAGGTCCGGTAGGTGACAAGCAATCTTCGGATTCAGACCCATCCCGTTATAAATAGCATGGTACAGGATAGGCCTGCGACCCGTTCACACCTCCAGGCTCTTAGATCTCGCAGGTATGGATGGTGTGAGGTGGATGACAAGCTGCCCTGTGCCTCTGCCAGCACACCACGCTGGGATTACTGCGTAGGCCAAGGCCCACAAGACGACCCCGAGGTGCCCCTCGAAAGTGAGATGGGAGCAGTTCTGCTGCGTTACGGGCTCTTCGTGGTTGCTGGTCTGCTTAGCTTGGCTGCACTGCTCTTCTTGCGGCATTATCTTCCCGTCCGGCCCGTCCGCCCAGAGCGGCCCGAAGCAGAGCCGCTGCCTGAGCAGACCTGTGAGCTTCCTGCGATTGCGCCCGCACCGAGAAGTTCAACAAGCTGAGCACCGACAGGCTTCGCTCAGACTCGTGGTCCGCGATACCCATTATTACTCATATTACTCATTTCTTGCCTCCCTGGTCGATCGGAAATGACCTCGCTTTGAAGGCAATTCGCTAATGGCCGCGCTGCAAAGTACAGCAGAGTCGCTTTTAAAGGCGTGCATCAGTTGATTCGCCCTCGGATGAAAAGTGTTGGGTTGTGAATTGTGAATGTTTTATTCGGTAAGTTCGAGGGTCTGGAAAGTGCAGGAAACACCTCGAAACCATCCCGAACCCAGAAAAGGTTTTGCACGGACAGGCTGCAACTGCCCGTGTGGTATGGACATGTAGCACTGGGCTTCAATGCCTCCTACTCACTGGGGGCCAACGAGGCAGAAAGCTAAGAAGCTAAGGTACCGAATCCCGCAGCCCATGGCACGTCGAGACGCAGCGAGCCTGCCTCCGCAAATACACTACTTAGTCAACCCTAAACCCTAAACTCCAAACCAGTCACTACGTGTAGGTCCTCCAAAGCCTTCTAAAGCCTCGAGTCTTACACCTCCTGCGCTCTCGGCCAGGTCCTCGACGAGTCGTGCACTCGCCTGAAGGCCTTGACTCCGTGGCTCAGAGTATTGAGTATAGTATGATTGGCCTTAATAATTTACCTATACTATTTTGGGGGTTCCTTTATATAATTATGGTATAATGGGCCTCCAAACCCTATTCCAATTATTAAGGCCCCTACATTAGTGATTTTTGAAGCCGCTGGAATGCGTGGGATAAAGTTCGCTGCTTAGGGTCCAGGGTGCTTGTGGCTCTATGATTTTCATGAGTACTTTCAATGTCTCGGAGACGACTTGGAGGCCTCTGAGCCCTTCAACCCAAACACAAAGAGCTCGAAGCCAGCAGTTGAGGTGCCACGAACTGATTCAGCATAAAAAATGCACACTCGCAGTCATTTTGTTTGTGGGAGTGCATAAAAACCGAAGGAGGCATTTAAGCCCGGCATTACCCAGGCTATATTTCCCCAACCGCATTGCTGCCCCACCCCTGCGAAGCAAGTTTCTACACCACAAATCCTCACTGTATCTAATTTATAGTACGGTTAGAGTATCCCAAACCGAATATCACCCCTAGCCGCCCCTGCCTTCTGCGAAGAGGCCGGGCTCTGCGAGGTCCAAAATGCGGCTACCCGCAGAGCATGGCACCTGGAGTTCTGTCCAACAGGGGAATAATGGTATGTCAGTGCGTACGTATGTCTGTCTGTCAGTCTCCCTGTCTCTCCATGTCGATGTCAAGTGGTATCTGCAATGTCCGCTGCTGCTTTACCTGAGTTTCTTCCTTCAGTGTGGGCTGGTCGCTGGACTCAAGGATCTCGGCTCTTGCAAGCTCTGCGCCCTGGAACCTGAACCTCAAACCCTGCACCCTCCACAAAGGTTACCTGGGTTCTCCGCAAAGCTTCGGAGAAACTGCGGCCTCCTCTGCTGGCCAGGGCCATACAGGCTCAGGTCTGTTGTTTTTTTTGTTGGGATTGTCCAGCCACCAAAATATTTCACAGAGGCTCTGTCTTGGCAGCTGGTGCTTTCAGCACATGCTCACATAAGCTTTCACGGCCCCAGCGCCCTGGAGAAGAGCAGTGGCAAATCACAAGAATTGGGAGCTCCAGAAAATGGGGGAAGTCTTTGTATAAAGCCAACGGAAAGGGTAACCCCCCTCTGACTCAGATTGGCCCCGCATTTGAATCAGAAGCCGTAATTAGGTGTACTGGTGGTGGTAGGACGTGGTCGTTTTCGTAGTGGCGGTAGTCGTATTGGTGGTGCTCGTAGTGGTGGTGGTAGTGGTGGTAGTACTGTAGAAGGCCCGTTTAGGCTAAGATGCCTGAGGACGACGTGAAGATCCAGCCGCACGTGAGCTGGTGACTGGGCTCGGTCTTTGAAACCCGCTTACAGATTTCGGACAATGCTTTGGTGTTTGTAGGATGATGCGGTTCGATTTCCTTCGAAACAGTGGAAAGCCTGTGTAGCACATGCAACAACGTGGGCATGGGCACCGACTGATGCACCCAGACAGCTGCGCTGCCTGTCCCGTGACGTTCGGCGGTTTTCTCGTAGGTGGGTGGCAAGTGTGACGAGTGCTGGTTCGGGCCGTAGGTTCTCTCCCCTCTTCGACGCCGGCGGCTGCCATGGTTTGCAGTTGGAGCTACAGGCCGGTTGCTCAGAGTCAGAGGTAGCCCTTGCTGTTCTGCCCTGCTCGCAGATCTTCCGGGTGGTCGATCCACCTCTGGAGGGCCAGGAGGCTGGAGGGTCAGAAAGGTTCTACCTTGGAGATCAAACGCATGTCCGCTTGGAGGCTCGGACATGCTCAGACTGGGATGCTTGCAGTGTTCCGGTGCAGGTGGGAGACTGCGCCGTGTACCTCTGGGCGACCAAGGGTTGCAATTTGGTTTACAAGCTGGCGGTTGGAAGCAAGCAGAGTCCTCAGGTCCTTGGCACAGTTTGGCCAAATTTCTCCGTGTGCCCGGGGCTTTCTCTGACTGTCGAATCCAGAGCTCAGGTCACAGCTCTTGGAGAAGAAGTTCAATGGACGCGTCCCTTACGGCCAGAGCCTCCGACACCTTCTTCAGTTATTCCACAGTTCTCGTTGTGTTAAAACGCTTGCGGCATTGGCGAAATTAGCCTTCAAGATGGTTGAGAGTGACAAGTGGTCAGCCTTAGAGTGCTTGGATGTCAGATGTCAGGCTGTACCATGGCCAGGAGAACCGCAAGCTAATGGAGCTACTGGTACAGGTAGTAGCAAGAACCTGTTGAGGGGTTGTGAAAGGAATGGTCGGTTGCGTCTCAGGCACTACTCGTCTCTGCTTCTTCACCGACCAGATCAGCAAGGAGGAGATGCTCTGCCAGCCGATGCCTAGCGGCCTAGCAGCGATCTTCATCCCATGCCTATCCGTTTGGCGCCCTGCGGTGCCAGGATGACACTCTTCGAGTGTCATGCGAAGTGCTGGAGGTGCTCCGGTCCAGAACAGGGTTGGGCAGATTTCGGGTCAGATGGATCCTCCATCCTCCCCCCAAGAAGGCCTCCGAGCCTCGCTCTCTCTCTCTCTCTCTGTGTCGCTTTCCGTCGCCTGTGGTGCTGCTCTTCATACACCCACTGTCATATCTGCGCAGCCACGCAATGTTAACTGTCCCACTCTTCAACCGGCCGAGTCACATCGGCAGCTGCCGATACTAGTTCAGGATGAAGGGTTACGCCAAGAGTGACCATGCGGGATTCTTTCAGGGATTCCGATGGTTTTCACAGAAGTTCCTTTTTCTTATCAGGCTTCAATTTTCAGCCAATCCTTGCAGCATCTTGCAGCTGATCTCTCCAGCACGCCAGCCAGATCCGACGAAGGTGTCCCAGCAACGCGGCCACTGCCCTCCTTTGCTTTCTTCTTTCTCCATGTCCCCTTTTTCTTCTCTGTCCTCTTTCCTGATGTGGCAGGCATTCACGGCTCCATGAAGTAACTGCGGACCTGCAATCGATCATCAATCGTGAAAGCCTGTTTCAGCCTGAAGCCGGAACCCTGACTCACTGGCGGTCGTCAACGTATCCTTAATCTAGTTGCTCTACTTTAACATGATACACCAAAGTCCTATTCTAATTATCAAGGCCCCTGAATCATTATAACCACAACAAACACCCAAACCCTGTTCTAATATATTAGTAAGCATGCCTGTGCCGAGACCCTGCGGGAGCTCGAAGCCCCCGTGCAGCCTGCAGCGCCGCAGCCACCAGACTGGAGGATTGGGCAAATGTGGCCACGGTTTGAGGCCTCGGGGTTTCGGGTTTAGGTGGGTTGATAGGTGTTAGGGTTAAGGGGTTCAGGGTTTAGGGTTTATGAGTTCAGGGTTCGGGTTAAGGTTTAGGAGTTGAGGCGTAGGGGTTTAGGGTTTAGGGCTTTATATGCTGAGGGCTTATAGGATCTTTCACATGGTCTTGCAGGAATGCTACACTTCTACGCAGCATGAGCGCGCTTCTGCAACTGCCATTCCTCCTGCAACATACGCACTTGAAAATTCCCACACGGAAACTCCCCTTGAGCAAGGGGGCTCGAGAGAATCCTCGCAGGAAATCTCTCCTTGCCGAAGGCAAGCCGGTCCCGGAGGCCGATTTCGGAGACATACCGCATATCCGCCGGAGCGTGACCATTGCACTTTGCATTCTATCTGTCTACCTCCTTACGGTCCTTGCAGTGCAGTGATATTGTAGGTGCTTAGCCCACATTGGCACGTTATGACGCCAATGAACTTTGCTTTTGTGCTGTGGCCTCTCCTGCCTTTCGCTCCGAGGATTTGGACTTGAACTGATCTCCCCAAAGCAACCGCTGATGTGACGTTCCATGGATTCTAGCCTTTGGTCCCATATGTCCCATAGCTGCGTGTCGTGTAGGTGGACGCAGTCGTTGCGGCCAGCCCGTCTCCAAGACCCACAACATGAGCTCCAATCACCAAAGCTGACGGCATGTCCAGTGCGCCGAGCGTGCGCGTGCCTGGTATCGACATATTTGGCCACAATCTGGTCGTTTTGGCTCAGCGAAGGGTGAGGGGGAATGTGTTGACTGTTGCACAGCCCGCCATCAACGTGAGGTCGTGACCAGGGTGGCCCAGAGCCACTCGAAGGCGCGAAAAGAACATTCGGGCCTCTCAAGCAACTCAGGTGGAAAGGTTGGACGCATAGCACCTGGGCTTTGTCGATAGCAACGTCATCGATTTAGCCAGCTGCTGCCTTCGAAACGGATGCGAACTCGCTCCGTCTGCTTGCTCGCAGCGTCAGAATGTTTGTTAGGGTTCAGGGGTTTTGGGATTTAGGGCTCAGGGGTTCAGCTAGTGGTCTCATTTCTTCAGACACAACCTTTCGTTCTGTTGCCTGTTGCGATGCGCCATGTGCCAGGCCAGCTGCTCTATTCCATGCACATCAACAATCGCCTTCTTGATTTGGCCACCTCTGGCCTGTTTGACTTTGATTTGTGGGAGTTTCAGACAAGTAAAACTAGGGAACGAGTAATTACTAGAGAGGCCTAGAGCAGAGGATGTGTGTTAGAAGGCCCGCCAAAAAAATCGGAAACTGCCATATCTGTTGCTGGCGTTTTCATGGGGGCTTGTTGGTCAAGCGAGCGAGTGCTTCTCTCATTTGGGATGTGTGGGATGTGACCGTGCTCAACACAGACGGCGCCGTGCAGTTTGTTATCATGACAGGTAAAAGACCAAGTCGAGACCATGAAGTGCCGGATGGCCAGCTCCCAAGCAAAATAGCCAGGAGGTAGTTTGCAGCGCGACTGTCTGCTAGGTGAGCTGTGCGACTTTAACTTATCAACTTCATGCTTTCTGAAGACTGCGTGAAGGTGCGAACAGTTGAGTGGAGGATAGAGCACGCTGCCAACTCAGCTGCTCAGACCTTACATGTGAGAAACAAAGGCATGCAGAGAATAGTCACAGACCGTCGTCATCACTATTTTCGTCACCACCATGCTCACCACCAGCATCCTCGGCAGCACGATACTCATGTAAACCGCCACCATTAATGTCGTCATCTTCATCCTCACCTAGCATTGCTACAACTGTCAGCCCCGGCCGTACCAGCAAAGCCGGCACCGTCTTCTTCATCATGATCGTGTTCAAGATCATCTTGATCATGATAACATGATTAGCATCATCAGCATCAGCATCGTTATCATCATCATCATCACCTGTTGGTTACACCTTTGTCGAGTTGGTCGAAGTCGTGCTTGCGAGGACTCATTATCCTGCTTCAGCTTTGTTGCTGGAGGCATCGCTGCTTCGCCAGTGCTTTCCTGAGGGTGAGGCGATGTGCAGCACGGACAGGGCAAGCTGTGCAAACCAGCTTCTCTGGGGCCATGTGGGACGGTATGTAGTTAGTCCGTGGACACAATCGAGAATGCAGCGATGGCGAGACGACTCACTAAGTAGAGTGCTCTCCCTTACCGTCGACATTGTCATCGTCATCATCGCTGTGTTGTGTTGCGTTGATGTGGCAATGGCTCCTTTCGGCTTCAATGCTTCGTTTTTTTGAACATCGCCGCGAGAGGACTTTGGGGCTGCGGGCATCGAAGGCCTCCGCTTGGTCTTCTACCCCTCGGGATACCGTGGCGCCACCGAAGGCCTTCAGCTCAGTTTCGGCAGGATCGGTTCCGGCAATGGCAGGGATTTGCACATTGAAAAGGGTGACCCAGTAAGAGGTTGCACCTTCTTCTTGTCGTTTCTGTTCTTGCTGCTGGTGCTGATGTTGCTGTCGTTTTGGTGTTGTTGTTGTATGCCATGATACCCACCATGCCTCATACTGGGTAGCCAGTCACTTACCCAATCATATCGCAGAACCTTGCTGCAACCTGCAACACATACAGTATCGTCATAATAGCTAAATGAGATCCTCAGGGAGAAAGACATCGGTGATGGTTTCAATCGTGAAGAGGCGAGTACTGCCCTAAGACTTACTAACAACATGGAGCATGCTCTTATGGCATGCTTATGGCTGTTGCCGTCCCTAGAACTATCTTGCCGAGTAGAGCCAAGGATTCTGCTCGCTGTTCCTCGTGGCACCGGCAGGGGCCACTCTTCAATGCACGCCTGGACGCTCAACGGTTGACCTGACATAGTCTGCAGGCTTAGAGATTAGGGTTTTGGGATCGGGGGTAGAGTTTTAGATCTAGGGCTTGGTACGGGATTTAGCTTTAGGTGTTAGGGGGTTGGTGTTTTGCACCAAGTTCACCCAAAAGGAGTCCAGATATCACCAGGCTTGCATAGGAGGTTGGAGCACAATTCACTGAACAGCTGCGACACCCAACGCCAGACCCGTCAAGACAGTCACCAAACCTGAAAGAAACCTGCCTCACACTTCATGATGACTCTTTTAGTCACCCTACTATCAACCACAGCAGGCCTGACTATAGTAACCCTAACGCCCCAGACCCTAAGCCCTAAGACTTCAAACCCCAAACCCTTCTGAGCCAAAGCACACATCGAAGCATGCGGAGCTGAGGTTGCAAGCAGGACGGGAGCGCCGAGAAGCCAGAGAAGCCGGCATGCTTTAATTGAGAGTTTCCGAAAATTGGGGGTACCTTATTGTGGGGTCCTTATAGTAAGGATCCTAGGCATCTGAAAGCAAGAGATGGTGACGTTCGTATGAGCCTGTACAGTGTGCTACAGGACTTCACCGGGTTTTGTAGGGTTCGCGAATGTTCTCAGGCTCGCCGTCAAAGTTCCTGTCTCGTTTTTCTACATAATTCCCCACGTCACTGTGGGGTTTTTGTTTTTACCGTCGCCCTCCGCTCCTTCACTCACTTCCTCACTCATTCACTCCATCCCTCACTCCCTCACACTCCATCGTGGGCGGCTCCGGAAGAGCGTAAACGCCACTAAACTCTGTTGGATGCGGCGCGCGCGAAAAAGTCCCAGAGCTCTGGGGCGGCTCCGGAAGAGCGTAAACGCCACTAAACGCTCTCTCTGGAAGGCTCTGTTGGATGCGGCGCGCGCGAAAAAGTCCCAGAGCTCTGCGGCTCCGGAAGACTTCCGGAAGAGTCTAAACGCCACTAAACGCTCTGTCTGGAAGGCTCTGTTGGATGCGGCGCGCGCGAAAAGGTCCCAGAGCTCTGCGGCGGCTCCGGAAAAGCCTAAACGCCACTGGCTCTG
>BGNK01001831.1:115972-127177 GCA_003297005.1 Symbiodinium sp. clade A Y106
CATGGCGTGCACTTGCAGTTTTCGTTTGTTTCAGTGCACGTTTGCTTCACTTTGTGCAAAGAGTCTCGTGCCACGCACAGATTTGACATGTCGGGCTGTGCTCCTTCAAAACCAGCGTGCAGTTGCAGATCTTAGTGTGTGAGTCGACTTTTTGCGGATGGGTCGACTTCGCGCGAATCTGGGCGTGAGCTTGGGGGGAGCCGACTTCACACAACCTGCGTCGACTTAACCCCGGTACCNAGATCTTAGTGTGTGAGTCGACTTTTTGCGGATGGGTCGACTTCGCGCGAATCTGGGCGTGAGCTTGGGGGGAGCCGACTTCACACAACCTGCGTCGACTTAACCCCGGTACCCAGTAGGGAGCTAGGGAGCTAGAGTTAGAGCTAGAGAGCTAGAGCTAGAGAGCTAGAGCTAGAGCAGCTAGAGCTAGAGAGAGCGAGCTAAAGCTAGAGCTAGAGAGAGCGAGCTAGAGTTAGAGCTAGAGCTAGAGCTAGAGCTAGAGAGAGCGAGCTAGAGCTGGAGAGAGAAAGCTAGAACTACAGAGAGCTAGAGCTAGAGAGAGAGCTAGAGAGCTAAAGCTAGAGCTAAAGCGCTAGAGCTGGAGAGCTAGAGCTGGAGCTGGAGCTAGAGCTAGAGGCAGAGCTGGAGCTGGAGAGCTAGAGAGCTGGAGAGCTAAAGCTAGAAAGCTAGAGAGAGACTTAAAGCTACAGAGCTAGAGAGTTAGAGCTATAGCTAGAAAGCTAGAAAGCTAGAAAGCTAGAGCTAGAAAGCTGGAGCTAGAGAGCGAGAGCTAGAGAGCTAGAGAGCTGGAGAGCTGGACATACGAGAGCCATTGCCATGTGGGGTTATCCGGTCCTATAATTAATAATAAGCGTGGGGGAGCCGGAGAAGTTTCACAGCTGCCCACTCTGCCCACGGCCTCAGGCCACGTCTACGAGCGAGAGGGCGCCTTCGGACGCACGAACTTCTGCCAGCAAGGCGCTTGGATGCCCTTCCAAAAGGCCTGCAGCAGGCCATGTCGAAGACTTTCGATTACATGAACCAACCACTCCCAGTCTCGATTGAACGAGGCTAGAGAGTTGTGTGGACGAGCACGACTCAATCTACATCCGCTTGGAAGTCGCCGCACGGGCCTTGTATGATCAACGACCCTCAGCCTGTCTTTTCACTGCATGATTCGATGCAAATGATGCGCAGCTGGTGCTTTGCAAAACGTATTGCAATGATGCTATGTCAGGAGGCGCACCAAGACCTCGTGGCGAAGGACCGGTCTGCGGATGTGCTGTCAATTTTGGAATGGTGAGGCGGCAAAAGATGATTCCCGTGGCGGCCTGTCTTCCCAGAGTCCCAGACGTTTGATAGCTACAGCATGCTACAGCTGCCGAACTAAGTCATGCAATGGACCCGACAGATAAAGCGAGAGCCTCGGACCACCCTCAACCCTAAGCTTTGTTGAGCCCTAAATCTTAAACCTTCAATCCTCAAGACCCCGGGCCCTCAATTGTGAGAGGCCGCTCATCCGGCTCCCAAGCCGGGAGATCAGAGAACGCTGTCGCAGCAAGAGGCCAACAGGGATGCATTGTCAAGTTTAGGCTGTCGTTTAAACTTTATCTGCCTAATTAGAGCCAAACCACGAAGAAAGGCTGCTAAAAAAACGCTTTAAAGGCAAACACCCCTAAACTTTGAACCCTGAACCCTAAACCCTACACCGATCTGTCAGGGGGTGGTCTCCGGCCCAATTCACAGCGCCGTCAAGCTGCGGCGGCATGTGGGGAATCATCTGGAGGCAAATTCCTGATGGAGTTAGTATAGGAGTCGGAATAATAGCTAAACGCGTCATTCCCGAAGAGTCCCTGTATACTAACAGCATAATGGAGCCCCAAAATCCTGTTCTAATTGTAAACGCTCGGCGTCGCCCGCCTCTGTCCGGCCGCAAATAAAGAGGTCCGACCTTAAGGCGTCATTGGCGTAGCGGAGGGAGCAGGAAGGAGGGGAGGCAGGGAGGGGGGTGGTGGAAATAGTCCCTACTACAACCGAAACCCCGATGCCACAACCAGAAGCCCGAAACTGCAGCCAGAAACTGGATCCTACCACAACTGGGCAGCTATGTGCACAAAAAGGGTCCCTACTACAACTGGAACGTTCTCCTTTGTTTAGTATAGGGTTGTGTGAATAGTATTCCGTTGTTAGGGGTCTACTGGAGCCTTGTATAGCATTGTCGAATGTTTAGCAGGGTCTACGAGGGCATCCTTACAAGTCTCAGGAGGTTTTTTTAGGGCTTCTTTACGAGCTTTACGATGGTTTTTAAGGTATCCTTGCGAGTTCTACGAGGTCATTAATTGGAGGATAGGGACAGGTTCAAGGTCTTGGGGTCGTGTTGTTGGGTTGCCCGTACTCCTTTATGCTTGTTTTTCCTCACTGCTCCAAAACCCCTTCGGANAGTTCTACGAGGTCATTAATTGGAGGATAGGGACAGGTTCAAGGTCTTGGGGTCGTGTTGTTGGGTTGCCCGTACTCCTTTATGCTTGTTTTTCCTCACTGCTCCAAAACCCCTTCGGATTTCAGGGCTTCCGGGCACCCTTTCTGACGTAGGACCTTTGTGGGGTTCGTATAACCACCAGTGTTCCCGATGAGGTTCAAGGACCGATGGGGTTAACAACACCAAACCCACCGACACCAGCACCACCACCAAACACCAGCAACACCACCAATCTTTCGGGTTTCACAGGTTTAAGCCTTGGTTTTAGAGCCTTTGGGGTAGTAAACTCTTGGGTTTTACAGGTTTCAAGCTGTTAAACTTTCGCGTTTCACAGGTTTAAAGCCTTTGGGGTAGTAAACTTTCGGGTTTTGCAAGTTTGAAGCTTTCGGGGTAGTACAGTGCTCGGTCTACTGCTGAAGTCAAACCTTCAATAACGTAGAGGCCCTGTAGTAGTAGGTCTTAATTGTTCGTTATGAAGATTTCGTGGATCGTAGCATCCGGGCGAAGAATGGTACCTACTACAACTGAACTGTTTCTAACAATGAATGTGTGTTTCCTTAAGGGTTGACCATCAGATTGGAAACCATGCAAAATGTAAGCTTGTCGGCTGGTTGTGATATGGTGGTTTCGGGTTTTGCGCAAATCCAGGTCCAGTTGCAGTATAGGGCTTCTGGTCGTAGTATCGGGCTTCCGGTTGCAGTAGGGACTAGTCGCCGCCTTAGGTTAGGGGGACCCAACGAGGACCCTATGTTTTCGCCCCGCCCTTGATCTTGTCAAGAATTTGGGGTTTAGGGTTTAGGAGCTGGTCCGATTTTGGAACCGACGTTATACTGTATCTCCCAGCCTATTTCTCCGCAGCATCAGAAACAACAGTGGCAACTCTGAGAAAGCTGGCGCTGGAGTTGGTAGCAATATGAAGACAACTGTGACAGAAAGAAATTGCAGCCATAACCCTAGACTCTCAATCCACATTTGTCTCAAGCAAGCCGCTTTCCCTGAACCCTATAACCCTACCCAAAAACCTATGTATAACCCCAAAGCACGGCTCCCTTTTTTATCCTGGCTCTGCAGGCAGGTCCCAATTCGAGGCAAAGGAAATCCGCGCTTCGGCGCAGGTGGTAGGGGACACGCTGTGGGAGAGCCTTGGGTCACGGGTGCGCGTTTTCTGACGGATGCTTATGGCTCTGTCTGACAAGCATTTCGAGGCTTAGGATATAGCATTGTTTTGATTTTAGGAGGGGTGGTGATTAGGGTTAGCGGTCGCGGGTGTGAAGCTCCGGGAGAACTTAGTTCGGGATTCCAGACTTTGGAAAATATCCTCACAGTATTTCACGTTCGCATGTATTTTTCCAGGAGTTTAACTGTCGAAGGTATTTGGGATCTTGGTTCAAGGATGTACCGCAGGCTTGGACTGCATGCATATTGGCTGGCATAGCTACGAAGACCAGCACAGATCCCAGGCCTTCAAGCACGGCCACAGGCCTTAATACCCATAATAAGGACCTCATAAGTCCTATTTAAGGAAATATAGTCCCCTAGCCCCTCCCCCCCTACCCCCCCTAAGGGTCCCTATGAGACTAGCTCAAGCCAAACCACTCAAGACGAGAAATCATATCCCCGACCCCCAAAACCTCGAACGCCAGGATTTTCAATTCGCCAAGTCGCCATCCAGGGAAAATCACCAGTGTACCGGGACTCGGCCGGAGCTCCTTTTTGTTTTCTTGGTGGGATTTCGCCAGAACTTTAAAAGAAACTCATTTTCGGGGCCGTTAAAGTTGGAGTAGGGATGTGGGGTATTTTCTACCATACTTATTTCGGCCCCTATATTATCTATCACGTATGGCAAGGCATAAGTTTCGCTTGTCTCTTCAAGCTCTGCTTCGGAAAACAGCTTCTGCTTCTGACATGCCCATTGAACTTTGGCTCCTCATGCAAAGGTCTGGGCTACCGGAAACCCAAACATTCGACCTGCAGCCATGGAGCCCGACCTTATCACTTGTAAGTCCCAGGACTCTCCGACAGTACTGAGGCATAAAGCCCGAAAGCCTAAACCCGGAAGCACTTGCGCCATTCCGGGCTCACCGCAACCCCAAACCCTAAAACCTGAACCCCAAACCCTATACCCGATACCCTAAACCCGAAACCCGTAAACCCTGAAACCTAAATCTTATCAACCCTAAACCCGATACCCTAAACCCAAACAAACCAAAACCTTATAAACCTAAACCCAATAATTGCCCTAAGCCCTGAACCTTATAAACCCTAAACCCGATACCCTAAACCCAAAACCCTACACCCTAAACCCTAAACCCTAAGCCCAACATGAACCCCGAGACCCGAAACCCCGAACTTCGGGCTCCGCGTACTGCACCGGAGACCGGGAGATCGGCTGCCCATCGGAGCTCCACATCCAGGGCACATGCCGCTCCTGGGGCTAAGGTAGCAATAACGATTATGAGTAAGAATAGGGATAATGATAATGATAAAAATACATATATATATATATAGTCATAGCAATAAGAATAATAGGTATTGAGAATGATAACGGTACTGATGCTACTAGTAACAGTCGTAGCTTGATCACCAATCTTGTTGCTGCCAGTTCATCACTACCGATGCCTGTATTCAGGTAATCGGCACTATTGAAAATTACGTCTAGCCGAAAACGATGTGTGTGGGCGTTTTGTTTGGCCAGGAAACCTTCTAACACCTCAAAGCCGCAAAACCCTAACACGCTTATAGAGCAAAGCCTCACAGAAGCCTGACACATCCCTTAAGCCTTGAGTTCTTAACTTCAACGACAAATCGTCTTTAGGGCCCCCAAAGGAGCTGTATAAAGCCTCGTCTTAAAGCACGAAAACCCAACCCCCAGACCCAAAGACCCAAACCCTAAAACCCTAAAACCCCAAACCCTAAACCCTAAAACCCTAATTCCTAAAACCCTAAAGCGGTAAACCCTAAACCCCAAAACAGCAAACCCTAAAACAGTAAACCCTAAAATTCCTAAAACAGTAAGCCCTAAACCCTCAGCCCAGCAGCCTCATCGGGCTCCATCATCCCAGGGCCATAGCCCGGAGAGAGTCGAAGCAGGAGGGAGCCACCGGAGTCTGGTTGAACCTGGGGTTTCTTTTTGGGCTTTGGGTTAGGGTTTAGGGATGAGGGAATAGGGTTGAGGGTTTAGGACCTAGGGTTGAAGGTTTGGGGCGTTTATGAAAGGATATAGGGTTTGGGGTTCAGAGTTTACTTTAAGCGACCATGGCGAAGTTATATAGTCCATACGCTGCTGGAGTGAAGTACCATACTTGGGATACATGCGGTAGATTAGGTTAGTGCGCATAGCAGTGAGTTTCTGAACGGCCCAGAAGCCCTTGCATAGTAGACGGTGGCCACCGAAGCGTCAGCGTGGTTGTGTAAGTAGTTCAGATGCCCCCTCCGGGAGACGTTCACCCAGCCGTCTGGATCGCTGTCAAGCTGCAGCACTTCCTCTTGCCCGCTTGGGAGATGGGGTGCCACCTCGCCTGGGGCCTGAAACTCCTGGGCATCGGCCGCAGCAGCAGCAGCAACGCATTCTGCAATCAAGTGTTTCAGGTGCAGAAGAAAGGCATCCTCTTTGTCAGCCCTTGCGCGGCCTTGGGCCAATCGAAACAGATCTTGCTTCGAATGGAAACCTCCGACATTCGATACTTGAATGCCGTCTGGGACTGCATCTTCATTCAGAGCTGGCGCTGCTTCCCGCTTCAAGGCGTATCCTGCCAGGGAATCGTTGAAGTGCTCCTGGGTTCTTGTTAAAGGATTTAGTTTAAGTTACCATAATAACGGAGCCATACTATATACTATAGATCCCTATTCTGGTAAGTGAATTTAAATCCCTGAACAAGAACCCAGGCTCTGCCCCCTCGCAGCTCATTCGGAAGCGATGGATCCGGAAGCTCCCGGATCGCTCAAAGGACAGGGGGCGGCAAAATGTCTGCGACACCTCGTGCTGCAGCTGCAAACCAGTCCTAGGATTCTTGTGAAGGGATCTAAATTAACTTACCAGAATTGGGATCTATAGTAAATAATACAGTTTCTGTATTATGGTATCTCAGTTTAAATTAAAATAATCTGGTTTCTGTATTATGGTAGCTTATCTGTATAAAATCCCTTAACAAGAACCCAGAGTCTCAATCTCAGTATCCACCTGCCCCCAGCTTCTCCATTCCAGGGCCAACTCTTCATAGCTCTGGCCAGGAGGACAAGACCCCTGTCGAGCGAAGACATCCACGGGTGCCTCCAGTAGCCTCAGTCACGGGATGAAAAAAAATTAAAGGAAAAGAAAACGCCATGAATAAGATCTTGCAGCTCTGCAACTTCTCCTTAAGCCCTAAACCCGAAACCCTAAACCCTAAACCTCAACCTTCTTTAAAATAGGGACTGTCTCAAGAACGGTCCCTTCTTTTCGAAAAAAAAACTCTACGTCCGGTACAGCATGGTGCAGAGACCCTTCAAAGAAGTCGATGCAACAGCGGTTTTGGGGTTTTGGGTTCAGCCTCTGAGCCCGAAAACCCTAAAGCCTCTAGCCTCTACACGCTTCCCCAAACCCTGAACCCGGACTCTACAGGGACTAAAGCGGAGGGAAATCAGACAAAACCTGGAAATCTCGAACGAAAGAAAAGCCATAACTATATTCTGCGACAGACAAAACCTAAAACGAAACAAACTGAAAATACAACAGCACAAAACGTTGCACAGTTACAGCAGAAAGCCTAAACCCAAAACCCGAGGCCCCACGGCTCTAAACCCCCAACGAAAATCCCAAAACCTGAAAAGAACCCCTCTAGAACTGTTAAAGTACCCTGATAATTTGTATGTATCCTTATGGTACACTTGACGAACCCTCATAAAAACCCTAAACCCCTAAACCCTGAACCCCAAAACCCCAAAACCCCTAAACAAAGCCCCGCCGCGCCCAGAGAGTTGGTACTCGCAACTTTCCGTCGGGCTCCGTGCTCAGTGCGGCCGCCACGGCTTCGTGGAAGTATCCGGCGCGATCCGAGTGGGGAAAGGACATCGGGTTTAGGGTTTAGGGGTTCAGGGTTGAAGGTTTTCGGGTTTAGGGTTTAGGGTTTAAGGTTTAGGGGTTTTGGTGTCTGGAGTTCAGGGAGAGCTTTGGGGGTTTAGGAGTGTTGGGCTTAAGAGTTTGGGGGTTAAGGGCTTTCGGGCTTTTAGCATATTGTAGTATCTTATGGAATGTTATACTATATCATAGTACAATATAGTACATTGTAGTATACTAGATTGTCCGAGAGAGCTCTCCCAGTTTGGCCTCACTCGGGGTGTGAGTGCGGGCGGCAATTCATAAACTATGGTTCCCTACCTTCATGAGAAGCCCTCGTTTGGAACATTCCGTGCGCTTTGCTACTTGCTTTTTGTTTCTGAGCTTGGATTGAGATTTGGGAGTTTCCGAAAATAGGGGACCCCAATATAGTACCCTAAATAGTAGGATCCTTATTATAAGGACCCCAAAACAAGGTACCCCTAATTTGCGGAAACTCCCATTTGGAGGCTCCCAGGTTCGTTAAGCGCACACGTGGGTGGATTCATGGCTTAGGGTTTCGGAGAATGGGTTCCCCCTAAGGGTTCCTTTCAAGGGTGTATCCAAAGTCGCAGATGGCTTGGGCTTGCGAGCTTCGAAGGAAAAATCCACAGCGCAACAGCATCCATGTTGCAACCATGAAGCAAGCAACAGCTAACACGATCTTACAACACGTCAGACACCAAACGCTGAAGCCTGAAACATCCTGAAACCTAAACACTAAACCCTAAACCTCGGCCCCGAGCCCGACACCGAAAAGAAGGAACCTGGTCCAAGAGGCCCAAGGCCTCAAGGAGCCATGGGTTCGGGTTTAGACTTCGGGTTCAGGATTCAGGGTTTAAGGTTTAGGATTCAGGGTTTAGGGTTTAGGATTCAGGGTTTAGGGTTTAGGGTTTAGGAGTCAGGGTTTAGGGTTTAGGATTCAGGGTTTTAGAGTTTAAGGTTAACGATCGAGGGTTTAGGACACAGGATTCAGAGAAGAGGCTAGGGCTTAGGATGTAGGCTCTAGGGCTTACGGCTTGAACGTTTAGGACAAAAGTTGGGGAGGGATGAATTAAGCCTCTCTACAACAGCCATGTGCTGCCGATACAACTCTTACAAAGCATCCCTAAACCCCAAACCCTAAACCCCTAAACCCCTAAACCCTGAACCCCTAAACCCCTAAACACCTAAACCCTAAACCCTAAACCCAATGCCTGTTACGAAGGGACAGCATGACATGAGTTGCGGCTATCGAGTCCAGGCTTCCGATACGATGAGAACAACAGGGATGTTGGCTGACAATGATAGTATCTTGTAATATCTTTCATATCTTATAGCACATTATAGTAGACCATTAGTACAGTATACGATATGACAGTATAGAAGCCTATGTTATAGTATATTGTTGTATGTCTTAGAATAATATGGTATTACAGTGCATTTTTGTATACTCTGCCTCGCAATTGTTCGTGCTACCGTTTGAAAGTATAATATATTGACACTGCAGAACGTAAGAGACTCTTCGATGGTGAACCGCCACAGCCGGACCCGAGACCCCGAACCCCCTCGACCTTGAAGCCCGCAAAGGATTTGGGTCAAGCTCGTGTTCCGTCGCTGCTTCCCCATTGGAAACAACTCCAAAACCATATCCCACAGCTCGGAAACAGTCGTGACTCCCCGAGACGTCCTTGAGACGAAACGGAACATTCAGGCCCCGACTTGCGTCCAGCGTGCAGTTCTCTGGCAGCCACCTCAGCACATTCCGGAAAGACTCTCAAATCAAGACTGAGGTTGGGGGATATGTAACTTCGCATAAAGCCTCTGAAGACGAGACTTGCCAGGGTGCGAAGATGGTCCAGGCTTTAGGGTTTAGGTTTAGGGTTTAGGTTTAGGGTTTAGGGTTTAGGGTTTAAGGCATCAAGCCATAAGGGTTCTGTGAGGTAGGGCTTGGGGGTTTCCGTGCCACCTGCACTCATGCACAGAAACACTTTTCGCCCTGAGGCCGAAACTAAGGGCGGCTGCCTGAGTGGCGCTGGCAGACTCGGGCTTCAGGCTCTTAGGGCTTAGGGTTTAGCGTTCAGGGTTGAGGGGTTTGGGAATCCTCAACCCCACCTCGGGACACCACGATGCTGCCCATCCCTCCTTGACTCTGATATCAAGCCCAGACCATGGACCCGACAGCTCAGGTTTGAACCCTAAGCTCTGCCGGAGCCCATCAAATTGATCCCAAACCGACAATCACAGAAAACAAATGTGACATTCTGAAACCGACTATCCCTAACCGCTAAGGCGGCCACTATGGGAACCCTGAGGCAGCCCTTTAAAGGGAACCCAGGGCAGATAACCCCTTCCTTGCAGAGGAAACGGAAACCTTCCACATGGGTTCAGGGTTGAGGATATAGGGTTCAGGGTTTGGGATTGCAGGTTTAGGGTTCAGGGTTCTATCTTCAAGGCTCTCTTCACACTCGTCAGACCCTTCTCCCTCTGCACAAGGAGCTTCTGTAAGGATCCGGCGCACGTCACTGCATTCGCGGGACCTGGCACAGAAGCCAAGCCCTTGCACACCCCCGAGCCACTGCGGTTTGAAGTTGTGGGGTGTCGAGTTGACGGTCTCGGCAGCTTCCTGCAGTTTCGATCCGGGAACATTATGATGTAATATTTCTATATAATGGTAGAGTATATTTCTGACACATTCTAACTCACGGGAGCTCGAGGTCCCCGATAAGCCCTGAAATCCTGAGCTAGAGGTCAAGCTTCTGAAAGCCCCTTAGAGCCTAAGTCCACAGGCCTCCTTCTGTCTAAACTGGAAACGGCCAGAATAATAATGATAATGATAATCTGACTTCTGTTTTGACCCTAACTGTCCTAACTCCAAACCATGGCGATTCACCAGAGCTTCTGTTCACTGTTGAGGCACTGCAGCTGTGTCCCCCACGAGCATTGCCATACACCGCCAACCTTACTTGCATCACAACAACTACCATACTAACAACAGAACTAATAATTCCAACAATAAAAATAATAATCATAGAAAAAATAAACATAATAAGAGGAAACTCCTACCACTGTCAGCGTTTTGCTCAGGATTTGCAGCCCCATCAAGAAGAGCACAGTTTCCAACCTGGATGCGCAACCAAGGCACGCCATGCGCCACTGCGATGCTCTTGCACATGCATCAACCACCTGGGCATCAGTGAAACATCAATAAAGCCAGGCGTGAGTATGTTATAGTATGTTGGTGTGGAGAGCTGGGGCGTGCGGCTGGAGAATCAGCTTCTACTGCTACCACCTGTATCTTTGTCGAGTTTGTCGACTGGAACGTGCTTCAGTCGCGTAGCCGCGAACCAAGTATGCAGGGAGATGGTCCATGCAGAGACGCTTAACATCGGTATTGTGTTATCGTGTCTTACTGTTGTTATGACAGGTGATATTGCCTTTGAGACTCCTGCTGGTCAGTGATATCTGTCACTCTTATACGTACTGTCATGCGTATCACTACAACAGTAAAGCTGCTAGTTTCTACTAGAACTAGTTTAAGCAGTAGTACTACAGCAGTAGTACTGCCGTCGTCGTGGTGGTCGTGGTGGTCGTGGTGGTCGTGGTGGTCGGGGTGGTCGTGGTGGTCGTGGTGGTCGTGGTGGTCGTGGTGGTCGTGGTGGTCGTGGTGGTC
>BGNK01001832.1:1204-51204 GCA_003297005.1 Symbiodinium sp. clade A Y106
GCCATTAAAATTTTAAAAATCCTTAAAAATTAATTGGCCGGCCAATTAAATTTTAAAGATTTTAAAGATTTTTAAAAATTTAATGGTTTGCTAACTTTTCCAAAGTCCAAACCTTGGCCCATTTAAATTTTAAGGATTTTAAAGATTTTAAGGCCATTAAAATTTTAAAAATCCTTAAAACAATAATTGGCCGGCTAATTAAATTTTAAAGATTTTGGAAGCCATCAAAAAATTGAAAATCTTTAAAACTTGAAAGGCTATATATCCGAATACCGATCTCTGTGGCAAAGAATTATAACAACCAAGCCGAATGCCAAATAGAGCATAAAGGTCCTACGTACATAGGCCTTTATACACCCTTATAAGCCCCTCAAGACCCTACAAGACCCTTCGACACTAATCCCCAAACCTAATGCACAACCCCAATAGGGCATACAATGCACGTGCTCAATCCGAAGTCNNGCATTTTCTCCTGCTTGGAATATCAGATCTGCACAAATCAGAATAGTTAGGGTTCAGTATGCTCATATAGGGACTAAAGGGACTCTTATCCCTAGTTGTTCAGGCCTCCATATTATGTCACCGCTGTGTTACACTTGAACGCCGTTGTGCCGCGATAGCAGTATCGCTCTGTGTTCTTCAATGAATTAGCCTTATCTACTTATACTGTCAATGTAGCCGCTAAACCCGAAACCCTACGTCCTCAACCCTAAACCCTAAACCGTAAACTCCTGAACCCTAAACCCTAGACCCGCTCCGTNCCCCTAAACCCCTCACCTAAACCGCCCCACAAACCCTAAGGCTTACTCCCTCCGCTATCGCCCTTTCTCTGACTCCTACGGGGTCGGCGGCCTGAGCCGGAGGCTCTTAAATTTAGGGTAGGGGATTAGGCTTAGACGTTCGATTGATGCATTTCTGTCGATGATAGATAAGGTTCCGACATTCCCTCCTGTCGTTGTCGGGCTTTGAACCTGATACCTTGCGACTTGCATAGTTGGAAACGCAGGAAACCACGGAGATTACACTTACGCTGTTTTCTGTGGGTTTCGCACTCTAAGATAGACCCCAAATAGTGCGGTCCTTTAAAAAGCAAAGAACCTACAGAGAGTATACCGAATTTGCAGAAACCTCTTGTGGCATCAAAACATTCATAAGTTCTTTCATCTAACTCCCAAACCTAAACCCTACCTTTGGCCCGCCAAAACCGACCTTTTTAAGAAATTATATATATACATATATAGAAACCATAATAAGGAACCCTAAAAAGGGTAGGTGTTTCCGGCCACAGGTAGACCCTAAACCTTGCACTCAAACCCCAGGCCCAAGTCCTCGGCCCCTCAGCCTTGCTCACAAAACCCCTAGACACCTCTTACAAGCGAAACGTTTTTTTTTCTTTTTGTTGAACGCCTTTTTCCGTCAGCCCGAGGGTTTAGGGTTTAGGGTCCTCAAGCCCCAAAATTCCAGGTTTGGGGTTTCGGGTCTAGGGTTTTCGGTTTGGGTGTGGATGTTTCGGGCTCACGGTCCTAGAGAAGGATTCCAAAAACACCAAGCCTTGACCCTCCTTGCCGGACCGAGGCACTGAGGCGCTGATCCCCGCTGGCTTGAAGCTGGACACTGGCCTTAGCACACTTCCGCCAACGAAAAAACCTCCAGACCCCCTTCACCACAAGGAGCTTGGCTGAGGCTTCTAAAAGAGAATCTAATACAGTTCCAGGTCCGGGCTGTCCGAAACACAGCCCAACCGTCAACTGAGAGTGCTGGAACCTGTTGATCCTTATAGGGGTGAGGAACCTATAGAAAACTTGTCTATTAAGTTCGTCTATACGAATAAACGATGTACTGGGCAAAACCGAGTGCGCTGATTTTCAACCTTTCCCATACCAGCCCCCTTCAGTCAATGCGAACTCCGTGCCCGAAACCCAGAGACCAGACCCAGCCTTGACCCATAATGAATCTTTGCAGTCCCTAACAACGCATACTCCCAACTCCTATGCTACCTCTTTAAGGCAAGGAGCAACAGCCCGTCGTTCACAAAGCTGAGGCCGAATAGTCCCATTGCCAGCGTTCTCTGGCTAACCTCTTTCGTCATCGGGAAGCACATCACCATGGCCTCTGGTGCCAAAAGAAACAAGGACGAAGCCCTCAGCTGTGATCCCCATATCCCTCTAAAACCCTACTGACAAACCCTAGACACCCAAACCCTATCCTAAAGCTCCCCATCTAAGCACACCCGAGCCTACAAGCCTAGAGACCTGTAGCCCAAAAACCCACAACCCTAGCAACCTGGTTCCGTTTAGCTGTAGAGCGTATAACCCCAGACCCTGATATGGAGGGTTGAATTCACTGTCATATGTATCATCCTCACCCCTCGTAGTACAACAGTTCCTGGCCCTATTACAAGTATTAAGGCCACCATGTCAAATAACTACATATCGCCAAACCGTGACATCATAGACCCGGAGTTCAGTTGAGGTGCGCGTGCGAACATCAGGACCTTCGCCTGCATCTGCTGAATCGAAGCCTGGAATTCCCGACCTCTGCACAGCTGCGTGTCTTAGAGATGCAGGGCCTGTAGGGTTCTAGGAAATTCAAGCATTAGGGCTATATGGATTAAATGACATGGCAACTTGAGATTTAGGGTGATAGGGCTCACAGAGTTGGGGGGCTGTAGGATTCAAAGATGCAGCTGGGCTTCGGAAGTAGGGCTTCGGATTTGCAAGTTTCATGTCTTCTGTCCCTGTTGGCCTATCCATGAAGAAACAGTCCGGCGAGTGCACCCGGCACGCGCACGCCACATTGGACACAGCCCCACCCCCCTGCGGCCCTTCAGGGATTGTGAGCGAGAATTTCGAATTTAGGTTCTTAGTGTTTAGGGTTTAGGGGTTTAGGGTTTAGGGTTTCCGGCTGTGTTGGCTTGCATCGATGTTGACTGGTCAACGCTTTCTCCGTAGGGCTTCTTGCTTGGGGTTCAAGGCATCCAAGTCTCACCCTGAGTCCTACATCCAGCGACGACAAGAGAATCCTGTGGCCCTAAACCCCGAAATCCTAAACCCTTAACCGACTTCGCGGGATGGGTTGAGAGTCTCCTGCGCCGCCCCTTGCCCCGATTGCTAGTAAGTAGGTGTACCTCGTATATATATACACCTCAACCTACTTTTTGGTTGGGCGGGGGGTTCGGGTCGAAGCCCTTTGCCTGGCAAAAAGTCTCAAACCAACCAACGAAGACTAGAACCCCTACCCCAAGTCCATTTTGAACCGAGGTTTAAGTATTTTGGGGTGCTACTCAGGGGGCGCAGGCTTGGGCTCTACAGTCTACAGTTTAGGCTGTTCGGCCGGTGGGGCTTTGACCAAGGACTAAACCCGCGCAAAACGTGCCAAGGCTTCAAACACCATCCCAGATCTTGCAACGCAATATGAGGTTATTACAATTGGAACAAAGTTTTAGGGCATATTTTTCTGTAACTATATGGGACTGTATGGAGAATGATCAGTCGAACTACATATTTAGAAATCGAAACTGATTGCCTTATTCTTGTAACCCAGACAGATTTTCCAGTCATATCGGGGATCCTCCTGGTATAACAGATCAACCCCTCTGCTGGAATAGGATTCGTCATGCATGGGATCCTCCTGCAGTCAGGGTCGATGATGGTAATCTGGTGGTTTTTTTGCAATTTCAGGGAACCCTACTGTATAGTGGAATCTTGACTAGGTAGAAAGACCCTATTAAACTTCTCCAAAACCAAACAAGCCCCTGGAAAGCCCTGAAACACAAAACAGAGTACCTCTTATAATATGCCTATAAGCCTTGTTGTTGCAGTTATAGTAACCCATATAAAGGACGCCTGAGATTGGATTTTGGGTATATTATACCATAATCATAGGAAGGAAACCCCCCCAATATAGTATAGCACAGGGGGCTCCTTGTTATAACTTTAGTATAATGGGCCCCAAAACCCTACTCTAAAAATTAAGGCCGCATATTACCCACAAAAAAGCTCAGTCTCCGACCAGCCAGGATTCCGAATCGAGTGAAGTAAAGGCAAGACCAATGTTCCACACACGGGCACTCTACCTGACAAAGGCGGTGTACAGGATTGAGGTTTTGAGTATGGGTTGGGGGGGCATTTTAGGGTACTTATACCTGTCAATGGCGGATTAATTTGGGTTTAGGGTTTAGGATTTAAAGTTTCGCGGGATGTTTCCGGGTTTTGCCTGTGGATTAAGGTTGCTGGCGTTGGGGTGTCGGGACTAATTGCAAGCTGGGGCTTTGATGCTCGCTTTTCGGGTCTGTGTGATGCGTTCAGCTACCCTCAACCCTAAAACTTAGTTAGATCATGAACCCCCTCCACACAAAAGGCTGCCCAGCAGCCACTTAAGGGGAAGGGCACTACTGTGGGCCGTTCAATCATCCGGTGGAGCATCATGACGCTACAAAGCCAATAAGGGCACTGCTGAGATACCTGACTCGGAGTCTACAACTTCTTTCAGGGGTATGTAGGGGTTGAGGGGTCTACAGCCTTAGGGTTCAGGTGTTTAGGGGCATAGGGGTCTCTGTTCTTCCGAGGCCCTTCGAGATCGGCAAATATAGGATTTTGGTCTCCTACAGCAGTGTATTGTAATTAGTATTGCCATTGTTACTATTGTCATCTATATTACTACTAATATGATTATTGTTCTTATTAACATTATCAAAACATATTCTTGTTATTAAACTGCTTACTAGTGTTATCATTGTTGTCAATATGAGCATTATTATTCATATTGTCATTGTTATCATTCTAGCTGTTATTATTCTTATTAGATTTTACACACTGCGTGCTCTCTGATGCCTGCCAGTCGAGTGCCAGCAAAACTTCCTTCTCATGCAAGCATAGTGCCCGGTCGGACACTTCCTGCGCCGGGATGCTTCGTCTCTCTTGGGATCTGCGGCTTCGGGTATGAGCATGTCGTGATCAGACGCTGTGTGCTGCCTCTGTCTATGCAGAAGTACATGCAGGGAGCAAGAGCTGTAGGAATGAACGCATGAAACGAAAGAAAACAAAATAGACAACGCAAGTTAAGGGAAAAGACCAAGAACAAAACGAACACTACCAATACAAGAAAAGAAAGAGTGAAGACACCTATATACACATAAATACATATGTATATATAACATGAACAACAACAAAGAACATGAACATGACATGATGAAATGAGAATGAACATGACACGGAATGGAACGGATGGATAGATGCATGGATGATTGAAATTAGCGAATGCACGTATGTATGCACGAATGGATGGACGCATGGATGAATGAAGAACACCACTTGTCCTCGCACTGTTACTGTATTACTTCACACATTTTTTGGTCTGAGGTTTGTTCACAACCTGATTCTTCACAGGCCTGATCCCGCAACCCGAGAAACCTCAAGCTCGACACGTTGCCCGACTACTCAGGCACTTACTGCATTTTGATGGAGCTGGATGACAGGTGCGGCTGCAGTTGCGAGTATAGGGATCGAGTCCCTAAATCCTGAACTCCAAAACCCCTAAACCCTAATCCCTAAACCCCTAAACCCCAAAACAAGGAACCAAACTCTGAAACCTACGCCTTGGTATGCACCTCGAAGGGCTGTCTGGGGACCCCACGGTAGTCACAATGTTCTTTTTGAGCTCCATCCATGTCGCGAATTCCTTGAGAGGTTTCAGTTTCTGTCACGCCTCCGACTCTTCGCTCTTCCGATTTCGGATCTATGGACTGTCAAGGCCCAGGAATGGGAGGTTAGGGTAGCGATGGGATTTATGGCTTTGTTTCTTGATTGGCTTCCAGAAGATCAAAGGCCGTAGATTCCGTAGAGCCCGAACCCTCGAAGTCTTGCTTCCGAAACCGCAAATCCTAGAGTTCAACTGCAAGGAACACGAACCCCCAAACCCTAAGCCGGAGCCCCTGCATGGGCAGCTCGCAGACGACAGGCTTTACCCGATTTGGGCCACAATTGCAGCAGTTTTGATGTTGTTGTATCTTCGCCGGCTCTACCTGGTTTCTTCAAATTCCGTTGTGTGTGTGTCCTTTTTTGGGAGCCTGTTTGTCAGTTGGGCCATGGATGAAGCCCCGAAGCCCCCAAACCGCGCATCTAACCCGTGACCCAAGCCTCAAACTCTCTACGCAGCATCTAAACCCAAAACCCCTTTTACGATTTGGAGAAGCCCAGAGACCTCAGCGCAAAAAACGCCGAAACCCTATGGTCTCAACCCTCAACCAAACCTGCCCAACACCCCCAGAGGCTGAGCTCACGGACTTTGATCAGGTGGATAGCAGGGCATCGCCTTAGCTTGGGAAGGTGCTGTGGTTTAGGTTAGGGCTTTACAGGCCCCTAGGGCCTGTCGGCTCTTAGTTTGCGTTTCCGCCCTCAGCCCAAATCCTAAAACCGAGAGCCCAGCCCTGAACTCTAACCTGATTTTAAGCCCAAAAGCTTGAAGCCTAAACGGCCTAAGTGTGAGGCACGTCCTGTCAAGGCTCATGTTGGCGTTCCAGAGAACACGGGCCCGAACATAAACCTCGAAGCAATAGGATCCCGTATCAAACCCTGACAAGACCAGACAAGGCTTAAGAGCAATCTTCTAAAGACAAAAAGACCCCAACAAACCTGAACAAGCCGCTTCTTCCGAAACCCTAAACCCTAAACCCCTAAACCCTAAACCCCAAATCACCTAAACGGCCCTAAACCCTAAACCCTCTTGCGTGCAACCTCTAACTGCGGCCTGAAGACTCGCTTCCAAGTGGAAGGCTGAGGCTGGAAGCCAGCTTCAACACAATCCTGGCATAAGGCCCCCAACAAGGCGAACAAAACAAGAATATAGTGCACCCCAGAAAGTTGGAGCATGGATTTAGGACGATTAGTGCTGGGATCTCCTATACTTTACCTTAAGGGAATGAGGATAATGAGGTTCCAACTTTCTGGCTTCTACTGTACTATAAGGGCTATTTAGTAGGATTTAGGGTTTGGGGGGGTGCTGCAAGTATTATTGTAAGACTACTAACTATAGCAAGGTTGGCCGTAAGGGTTCTCCATACGGCCTTAGAGTGCTTAACGACTAGGCGTCTAGGCTGCTGGTTTGAAAAGCCAAGGCTCGAGGATGTTAGGCTTACGGTAAGTGCTGCACTAGGAGTTTGCGATTGGGATCAGGGTTTAACAAGCTTTATGGGACGTGAGCCCCAGACACCCAGACAAATCCATGCCCATTTTAAAGCTGCGTTTTTAGGATCCTGGCTTCGTTCTATAACGGCGGGAAATTGTGGGTGTGTTCTTCGCCGCGAAAGTCCTCGTGACGCACACGCAGGTCAGCGGCAACCTTGACTTGGCGCAGGTTTGTGGCAAGAACAACGGAAAGACTTCTTGGCATCCACGTACTTGAACAAAGAGCTCAAGCATAATCTGTCAACCCTCGCGATGGATGCCCAAATCCCCAAACCCAAGATCCCAGACCCAACAGCAAGTTCAACCCCTAAAGCCTAAACCCAAACCCCACGCCCTGAACTTGAAGCCATACACACCGACTGCCCTGTGCGAAGCGAGGGGCTGCTCCAGTTGGAACTGGTTGCTTGCCGTGCAGCGGTCCAACAGGAATGCTGCCTGCAAGAATACAACCCTAAACCATACTATATCGGACTATATTCCACTATATTGGACTATTGGACTAGGTTATACTGTATTACACTGCATTGTGCGATATCTAACTATCCAACTATCTATCTGATTTGTATACACACACACACACTGCATGATATGCAGTACTGCGCTCTGCTTTGCTATGTCATACTGAATTATGGTGCGCTTTATGTTGCAGTTGTTGCTGCATTGTGCTATGCTTTACAATATCTGATTTTCCATATCGCACTAAAACGCTCTATCCTGAGTAGTAATAGCTAGAATATAACATACGTTATACTGCTATTATCTGCCATGTTATGATAGTGCGCAAGATCCAACACCTGCGCTTTGCACATCCAAGAGAACGGCCTGAGTCGAACTCCCCTACACCCCAAACCCTACAGTCTAAACTCTCTTAGCCCCTACCGCCGGAAAAAAGTTGGAACGTGAGTGTCCAAGGCCATTGAGGAAAAGTCGATGAGCAATCGCTCCTCCCTGCAAACCCTCCCCAATACAAAGGCTGAAGAATCATTTCATGTGTAACTGCCAATATCCCCTTATACCATAGGATGCCCCACCACCCTGTTCCAATGAATAAGGCCGCCGTATGAAACCCCACAAGATCCCATGGCCTCATTCCAACAATTACCTGGACCCCATATAACGTAGCTTTTCAGGATACCTTATATGATTTCTTTATATAAGTCCTAAGAAAGGTAGGTTACTTGGGGCTAAGATACTGATTACTGCTTCCTTGAATCCTGGGTCCCGAGACCGAGTTTAACCGGACACCTCGAAGCTCTGAGAGTCCCAAACGATCTCTTTGCTTTTTGAGGAATTTGGGGGCTTAGGGTTTACGGTTGTGGGGCTCTGTGTCGTCGAGATTATGGGGTACAGGGTTTGCGGATTGTTTGCAGGGTCCTTTGCGATCCATAGAACTGTAAACTCTGACCAGAGAGTACATTTCGCACCTTGTGTTCTTGGAAGCCCATTTCGGCTCAAAACACCGAATCATAAAATGTGATAGTCGGCAGCGAAACTACCTGGTAAATGTCTCGCCGTGCACGTTTCAACAATCCCGGAGTGGTCACTGACTAGAGTACTCGACGCTCACGCCCCCGAGCCGAGATATGACAAACCACCCCACAACTCGACGTACGCAGAGATGCCTTAAGCTCCGCCAGAACCCCGTGTTTATACACATCCGACTGAACCCTTCGCGGATCCTTGAACCAGCTGCCAGCAAAGCCAAACGCCTGAAATGGCTTGAGAGGAGGGAGAAGGTTGCATGGAATCTTGATGAGGACGACGGCGACGACGTTGCGTGGGATGCTGCTGCTGCTTCTACTACTACTACTACTACTACGACGACGACGAAGACTACCATTGCTACTACTACAACTACTACTACTACTACGACTACTACTACTACTACTACGACGACGACTACTATACTGATACTACCACTACTACTACTACTACTACTACTACTACTACATAATTCTATTCACCACCACCACCAGCACCGCCACCACCGCCACCAACACCACCGCCACCAACACCACTGCCACCACCACTTCTGCTACCACTACTACCAGTACTGATAGTAGTACAAGTACCTATAGTCTCCATTGTAGTTCCTGTTTTGGGTTACCTTGTGGAATCTTAACTATAAAAATGGTTAAACCAAAAAAAGGAACTACAATGGAGACTATAGGTAGTACTAGTAGTACTAGTAGTACTACTAGTACTGCTGGTACTCCTAGTACTGCTATAGTACTGCTACCACCACTACACCACGGCCAGGTCAGCTCGAGGGCTTGAGAGCTGTGCTTTGCAATCCTTTCGGGATACACCTTCAACCCTTAACTCGAACCCTAGCGCCCCAAACCCCTAATTAAACCTCTAAGCCCTAAAGCCCTAAAGCCCTAAACCTCTTAGCCCAAATCCAACCGCTGGAAGCCCGAAACATTCCCCAAAGCTGACAGCCCCAACTTAGCGGGGCGGGTTTAGGTAACCACAACATCAAGCACCCTCCGCCCCCCCCCNCCCCCCCCCCAATATTGTCGGCCTGCAGCATGTGGGACATGCAACCTGGGCATGGTCTCACCAAAGAGGATGCAGGCATTGGATGGTTTGTGGATTTGGCGCCTTCAGTTTGTAAGGTGAAGCTGGTTTAGAGGTGCAGCGCTTCCAATTTTAGGATTAGACGGTTTAAGTTTAAGTTGAATCTGCAAGTGCAGTCGGTGGATTCGGGGTCTAGTTGGCGCTTGATGAGTAGTGAGAAGAAGGCTGATGAGTACCGAAAGTCGTGCTGCGGGGAATTGACAATCTTGCTCATCACGCTGACTCTCAGTATACCGCCGAGTCGCGATCCGAAGCGCTTCATAACCCTGTTTAGAGTAGGGTTTAGGGTTTAGGGCTCTTGCGATCCAATCCGAACCTCAGATCCTGTCAGGATACAGCTCTGACAGAGGCACTTTTCAGACGTTCGACCTCTGACTGATATGGCGACAAAGCCAGAAGACCCGAAACTCCAAACCCTAAACCTGAAACCCTCAGCCTTCAGAACTTATAAGCTCTACCTACAGTCTCCATTGTAGTTCCTTTTTTGAGTTACCTTATGGAATCTTAACTATAAAAATGGTTAAACCAAAAAAAGGAACTACAATGGAGACTATAGGTAGGCCGTCTAAGCCTGAGCACACAACAAAGCTTGAAACCTTCAACCCTGGACCCTGAACTCCGCAACTTTCGGCCTCCAGAGTCTCCCCTTGCGAATAAGACTGACTGCAAAGCCATGAAAATTGCTGTAACAACAATCATCATCAGAAGAAAAATTTTAAAATGGTAAGAAGAAGAAAGAGAAGAATGAGAAGGATAACAATAGTAACAGCAGAAAGAAGATGAATGACGACAATAGTTACTGATAAGTACTGCTCTTCCCGGAAAAGGTGCGCAAGGCGGCCACGCGGATGGATGCAGGGATCTGACCTGCTTAGGGTCTTGGAGCATCATTTAATTTGCGCTTGCAAATTCTTATCCCTTTCAACCTGGGCGTAAGGCTCGGAGGTTACAGGTTCGGTTGCAAGGCTCACGGTTTAAGGTCAAGGACCTGCCCTCAGTTCTAAGATCTTCCTTGGGTCAGGAATGCGAATCTAGAGCCGCTCGTGGGCTGAAGCAACCTTCCTCCGTGTCTTCCTGGCCATTATCGCACCGTCCCCATTAGCATCCTTCTCAAGAAGAGGTTGGTTTTCAAAATTTTCACCAGTCAGGTTCTACAACATGAATATACAATCAGAGCCCTCTCCAGTGTTTTTGGAATTTAGAAGTGTTGCTGACATCCGGCCAGTCCAAGATGTTGGGCTTCAAATCACGGCAAGAACAACCTCCTTCGACAGTCCGAGAGAGAGAGAAAGAGAGAGCGAGAGAGAGAGAGAGAGAGAGAGAAAAAAAACAACTCCCAACCCTAAACCCTAGGACCCACCACACTCCTAAGCCAAAGATTTGTCAAAACCGGAACGTCCCTTTGCGCACCCTGTTTCAGCCCCCGAGATCCCATCGAACCTGCCGCATTTTGTGGCATCTGATCCATCTCGACCTGTCGACGTGGGAGGTTGGTGACAGAACTGAGGTTTGGGAATGAAGATTTACCCAAATCCTTCAACCTAAAACACAACGCAAGTCCCGAAGCACTACACCCACTTCTGCGAATATTGATGTACGTAGTTGTCAGTCGTCATATGCCTGTGTCCAGTAGTGCCACTATCAGCAGCCGGTGCCTCAAACCCTCAACACCCGAAGCATCTAAACCTCAAACCAGGAGCATTCAGCATCCCCCCACACAGCAGCCTTAATGGCTTACTACAGTCATGCCATAAGAATATTCCTTAATGTATCTTTACAGTATCACATACCCCAAAAGGTAAATGGCCCCTTTGCTCAGCGCTTCAGGCATGGGCTCGTGCCCAGATTATGTAGGGACTACAGTACCCCAAAAAGGTTAAAGGTTACCTACCCTTCTCTGCTACTAAAGCAAGTTGACATAAGCCCAGCTACATCTAACACAACCAAAAGCCACACACACACACAACGAATAACTCACCGCTAAAGAGAGAGAGAGAGAGAGAGATATATATATATATATATATATATATGGACACTGATGCACACACCGAGGCACGCATGCATGCATCCAATCATTCGCTCTTCTGCCCGTTTACGTAAAACGAGCATCGCTGCTAAATGCTCCTGTCCACAGGATCCATTTGGAACAAGAGGCAAAAAACGCTTTGGGATCGTATGTGTAAAAAACCTTTCACCCTAGGGAACTTTAGACCAAATCCAAAGATATCTAGCAACATCTCCCTGAACACCTAGCCCTCAAACGTCGAATATCAAACCTTTAAACCCTGTACTCTTCATCAACCCCTCGAAGCACCTCCTTGAGAATCTCCAGGGTATTCGAGGTGGCTCCCAATCGATGGAACTCCTCCTCTAGCTCCTCCGAAAGAGTCCTTCAGAGGTCAGGGATTGAGGCTTTGCGGGTTGAGGCCTCTCTGCCGGCTTCAAAACCCCATCAAACCACCCTGCAGAAACCCTACGACGATTGAAAGGACATGAACCCCACTGTAAGCAGAGCTGCAGTGGCTCATACTGGACGACGGTCTCCGGCGGGGTGCCTGGAAGTTGCAGCTCATCAGAGGTCCGAGAGTTGCAGGTTTAAGGCTTTCGGGTTTGGGTGTTCAGGGCTTTAGGGATTGCTGTGCTGAGTTTTAGAGTTTTAAGAGCTCCGAAAGTTGTGCCGTTCATTAGAATAAAGCGTGTTGTTGTTATCTGTCACTAGTACTGTTATCCTGTTGCTCCACTTCTTGTTGACAGCACAGCCATGACAACTATTCTTGCAGGGTCTTGGGCCCCAAACGCCCCACCCCACAGCCATCCCGAACCCCAAACACTTAAATTCCGAAATCGCAGCAAAGCCCGCAACAAAACCTAAACCCCTTTGTCGTAGAGTATGTCGTAATCGTAGCCCCTTGCTACCAAGCCGCTGTGCCCCTCACGCATCCGCACCGGAACGGGGATCGGTCCAGCAAGCATATCTTCGAAGCCTGTCGGGGGTTTAGGGCTTGGGGTTAGCTTCGGTAGTCGTTTCTCAGAGTACTTATAGGTATTGGGTCGCGGGTATATTGGGACTGCTGCTCTTTTTGCCGGCTTCAGGCATAAAGGGTTTAGGGTTTCGGGGCTTTGAGCCTCAAGGGCTTTTTGGCCTAGGATCTAGAAGAGTTTTGGTTGAGCTAGGCTTCATAGGATTTGGATGGGTTTAGTGTCGGTTAGGGGTTTGCTGATCAAGATTGAGGGGTTTACTGACCAGAGCCCTGGCGAGCAGGGGGGTTTAGGGTTCCGAACAAGACGTGAAAGCTGTAGGCTCCTGGTGCCACTGGAAGCCGAAAGCTTGCAAAACCCACAAACAAATTAGACCCTTCCAGAATCCATAGCTCGATGAGTCACAAGTCCCCATACCCCCGGCGTTAGACCCCACAACCCAAAGAACAGGGCCCGAAAGCCCCCAAACACACAAGAACCCTGAACCCCCCGCCTAAACGTGGCAGGTAAGGAACCCTTGTGCAGCTGCACGTGGAAAAGCGAAGCTTTGAACCCGAACGCGGCGAATGGATCAGCGCGGGCAAGGGTTTCGAAATGGGGTTTAGATTTAATGGGCGCCGCTCTCCAATGCTAGCGACACCGCTCGAGCAATCATTCAAAATCGCCAGGGCACCAGGAAATCCAGAGACCCACGTGTCTACCGCAGGTTCAACAAGACCTGAACCGGAGAAATTTTCCGCATGGCCTGTGGCAGTTGACACCCGTAAAGGCCTTCACACATCGTCAATACAATCGATACTCGGTTGACTCAACGTCAAGGCGGACCATGAAGGATTTCATCAATCTTGTAAACTGCACACCATTCTGCACTCCAATCACGCGGCATCACCTCCTTTGTAGAATGTGAAACCACCCAAGCAAAAAGCGGCCTTACCTCCCAAAACTCACCTTCAAGACCATCCCTAAGCACAGTGACGAGAGGGCGCATTAAAATGGCGGGCGAGACGGTAGTAGACCTCCCCCTGCAAGGTCTTGTACCATACATACCTCTTCAGCTGGGAACAGTATCAGTGGCAAACTTTGGCAAACATGCAGTGCTCCAGAATCTTGTCTTGTGGGGGTGGCTGCACTGCTCTAATTTGTCAGCTTCTCTCGCATGGGCAGATGGCTCTTGCCTGCCCGAAGCCATCAAACTGAGGTGCTGGCAGGTACGTGACCATCACTACCGAGCCCTTCTCGTCCGTCTCTTCCTGCTCCTCTTCGCGAAGGAAGTAGTATGGCCTCGCAGGAAGCTCTCATTTCTCAATGAGCACCAGGAGGAATCCGTTCTCAAATGCAAACTCAGTAGCAGCTTGTCTTCGAATAATAGTGCTTGCATAACAATGCTAGACATGTAGTAGACTAAACACAATATAAATAATACAGTATAGCTAGGTACAGTGTAGCCCCTCCTTACAGGCTTGGGCTTCCGAGGCAAAAAGATGGTTTCAAGCCAGCCTTCGACTGTCTTTGAATGCCGTGCAGTGGCTTGTAAGGAGAACAATATAGAATATACCATATACAAGACAATGTTATATGTACTGTATGCACGTGTATGTATGTGTATACATATATATGTATACGTTTGTTCATTATGTAGTTCTGTAATGAATACAGCTATGTGAAATACAATATAACAACAAATGAATAGACACATAAATAAAAATATATAACTAATTAACTACATATATATATATATATATATGTGTGTGTGTATACATACATAACTCTGCAGAGAACGCACGGTCAGTTCTGCTACAGCGGGAGCCACGGAACCGCCGAGTGCGCCTGCCGGGGCTACCTCGCGAGGCTAGCAGCCGCAACTTTTGCAATCTATCCTGAACATAAGGGTTCCGTTTAGGGTTCCCTTTATGGGTTCCCTTTAAGGGTGGTTTGGGGGTTCACGGTTTAGGGTTAAGGGTGATAAGGGTTAACTTGTTGCTTTTTCCTCAAGCTCCTATTTTCCAGCAGCCCGTGCTCATAGGCTAGGAACAGGGGTCAGCGTTTTGGGTTAGGGCCCATGGTGCCGCCAATATAGGTGTCGACCTGAATTATAGCACAAGCTGAGAGTTACTTGTACAGTTTGATACTCCCGAAACCCTACTCTAATTAACCCTAGCTGCTAAGGCTACAAAATCACACTGTTTTAGATCGCCGGGCGGAGGGCGGTGTCTGCTCAATGGAGTGCTTGATGCTCACCTGGTCCAGGGGAATTCTTGGCAACCTCAAAATACTGAAGGAGGAACCCTCAACCAATCCCAAAATCCTGAACCCTCGGTGCAGATTGGCTCTGTAGGATGCGGAAGCATTAAAACGGTGCATCACGTCATCTTGTCTTAGGGGCTGAGTAACATAAGGTGTCCAAAACTACATTTTTTCTGGTAGAATAGGGCGTAGCTTCATGGTATAGGCTTATAAGCCTGAAGCCCAACCCTGCACCGAGCTTTGGCGTGCTCTAATATAAGGGCTATAGAATCCGGGTCGGCTTTTCATACCTTTCTTCCAGAGCTTCTTGTGTATGTACACATATAGACATATACTTGTATCGCAAAGCACGACACGACAACCAGAAAACAACAGAGCGCATTAACACAGATTCACGGAAACAGAAATGTCTTGGATAATGATTTGGGAGTTTCCGAAAATAGGGGTACCTTATTCTGGGGACCTTATAATAAGGATCCTACTATTTAGGGTACTATATTAGGGTCCCCTATTTTCGGAAACTCCCATTTGGGCGTTCCATCTTTCTCGGACCGACTCAGGGTCACCCACTTGACAGCCTTCCCGACTCACAAGCAAGCATGTCCGGCTTAGGGCTTGGGATTCGCGGTTTCGGGGTTTCGGGTTAAAAACCTGAGGACAGGGAGGGACTCAACCCAGCATCTACAAGTCCTTCATTCTGACCCTCGGACAGCTCCCTGCAAAGCACGAACACCAAAATGTCTAAACCCGAAGCCAAACCTCTAACATGCCGGTGTCCACAAAAACCCCTAGTGCTACACGAGATGACGGGTTTCGCTCTTGCAGGCACGTTCTCCGAAGACACTCCAAGCCCCAAGCCCTACGCTCCCAGGTGGTAGCATAGGGCAGTTGATGACTAGAATCAGGTTTGGGGTATATATAGGTGTTAGTATCTCTCTTTCTATCGATCTCTCTAACTATCTACCTAGACATCTAGGGGGATATCAGGACGATCCATTCGGAGCCGCTGAGGCCTGGGAATTAGTCTCAGGGCTCTCTGTCTGCTCCCTTTGGATCAACAGAGTTCTTTTGGGGTTCCTGAGCCCTGAGCCAAGCTACTATAGGGACCTTAAAAGTTAGAATAGGGTTATGGGGTATATGATACTGTTACTAAGGAACCCCAAAATAGGTAACTACAGTGTTTAGGCGCCTATATTATGTGGTCAAAACTGAAGGAGTACTGAAGAAAAGCAGTGCCAGTGCTGCGAGATTGCTGTAAAGCACCTACAGGAGGTCTGCCAGCCAAAGAAACATCCTAAACCCAGTGAAACCAATGCCCGAAAGCTGAGAACCCCTGAACATTGAACAACCACCACCTTTCTGAGTTGACGGCCAATTTCTGAACATTGCGGCCCCTAGCCAGGCAGGGGAGGAGTCCTCAACCCTTCTTGCATGCCCTTTCCTCTAAAAAATCGCCGGCTGGCGCAGGGGACGTGCCCTCAACCCTTGGATCTCTCTCTCTCTCTCCCTCCCTCTCTCTCTCTCTCTCATTTCTGACCCCAGGCAGTGGTCCCGGACACATGAGGTAGCGCTTCAAATTGTAATGCGCTCTATAAGGCTCAGGGCTTGGGACGAATGCATCAGGGTCCTGGGTTTAGGGTGTGCGTCTAAGCTGATTGCTTAGCACTTACACGGTTTGTTTGGGGCTTGTACTGTTTCGAGTAATAGGATTGAGGGTCCACTGCTGAAGACTCGATACAGCAGATACGGTGGCAGCTGCATCATGTGGAAACACAGCACGACAACATGCGCATGTTTTGGGCTGTGGTGTTTGTTAAGACCCCTATAACGCAGCAGTTGAAACTCGCAACTGCATGTACGTTGCCATTAGAGTTTGGGGCTTGCAGTTGCAAGAAGCCCTCTACGATCCACCCAGCCCCGTGCTAAAGGAATGGCGAATCACTACATTCCTCCCACTCCCCTCAAGCACCATTGAACGATGTAGTGCCCTCCAAAGAGGCATTTGGGTGAAGGAGTAATGGGCCTTTGGCCAAATTTCTTCGCGTGCATTATTAACTTCGCCTACACTGCAGGACCGAAATCCGAACCCGCAGTAACTCCAACGCTGCAATTGAGATCTGGCCTGAGCCACGCGCAGAGCTTGTTCGGCAAAGGACGGTATCTGTCTGCACCAGGCCCCCTAAGGAGTGGCGAGTTGACGTGATCAAGACTTGCGACCTTCATACTCATGAGGCCCTCAGACTGAAAATTCGATCATCGAACAGCTCTATTCGCAGATATTGGGTAGGAAGAGGCCGAGACGCTGATTCACTGATGAGGCGTATTGATCTGTCGCCAGTCCTTTGCTATTAGCCCCTTGGCCCTTGACACTTCCAAGGGTTCCAAGCCAATGCCATGAAACCTCTCGAATCCGAAATCCGCCTAGAGCGGTTTAGTGTTCGCCTGCGGCAACTTACGGGCCAAAGCCAAACATAAACGCATGTATGCCCTCCGCCGGGAGCATCGATTAAGAGCCCAGCGAAATTTTCATCGACCTCAGCCAGGCATCAGCGAAAGGATCCCACACATGGTTTAGGGCCCTCAACCCTGAAGCCAAAGCTCTTATTCCGAACTATGGTTTAGTGTTTAAAAGTTTAAGGCGTAGGGTTTTGGGTTTGGGGATTCGGTTGGAAGGCTCGGAGTGGTTAGACCTTACGGTGCGAGGGAGCCACTCAAGAAACCCTGAGTCTCTCTTGCATCTAGGGCCTGGAATAACTAACAGTCAAACAAGGACCGCTAATTCTAAATTTCCTAAAGCAGCAATGCCAAAAACACGCAACCCATCAACCCCCCTCCAACATGCAGCCCCTCTCAACCCTAAACTAAAACCCCGGCATCGGGATTGTCGTAGGGGTCCTACTTCCAGGGCCCAGAAATCCGAAAAGTCCGAAGACGAACCGGCCAAATCGAGACGCTAGCCGAACCAGGCCCTGCGACAAGGAGTTAGGGTTTAATATAGGGGCCTTAATAATTAGAATAGGACATTCAATCCCGACACTCCTAGCCAGCTAAGCTCGTCGCGGGCTGCAGAAGGTGCCAGAGAGGTAGTCGTACGGTAAGCGCCTGTCACCATTCGCGGCGTGTGCAATACAGGGTTCTTTCTTGCAGGGTCTGGTTTATTCACCAAATAGCGTGGTCCGTGGTAACACACTACGGGGTTCTTGCGATACAGGAGCGCGAGGTCTGATGCTATCCTGGTACTCCTTCCTCTGCATGACGCCTTACACAGGCTCGAGCCAAGAACCATCAAAGCCGTGCTCCCGTTTCCTCCAATCGTCAGGGTTGATCTCGGGCCTCTTCTCCTGTGCAGTGGTGCTTATGGGGTTTGGGGTGTCCTATGGGTTTGAGAGTTTAAGATTTGACGGCTCGCTTCGATTCGACCGTTTTTGTTTGAGGGTTTGGAGTTGGGATTTCAGCTTGAGGGTTCGAGTTCTGGGCCAGGGTACAATCGCAAAAGCTGCCACTTCACCAGTCAGCGATGGACACAAAAGCACGCGATCTTCGTCTCGAAGGTTTTGCATGACGTGAATGTATGGACTATAGTGCAACACCTTCAAAAATCCAAGCCATGCCTGCTGTCTCCACCCCCCACAACATATCTTACTTGTCACATCCTCATGTCAGATGTCTCGGCAATATACTAATTAAACAAGCCGTATAAGAAGTATATTGTATCTCGAAACCCTCAGCAGCATCTCGTAGCCCACAAAGATGCAGGACCGGCCTCTGCGATGTTCTCTCTCCAGCGATAGATGCCATCATCTGACCTAGACAGGCTCTGCGAGATTTACGGTGATATCCCGTTTCAAAGCTTGGCTTTGCTCACAGTTGCGCCGTTTGCACTTGACGGTCTTCGGCTTGGGTTTGGCAGCATCGGGCTGTTGCAATAGCGTCCGAAACACAAAGTCTGACCGAAGTTGCTGCCTTAAGGGGTTTACTGTAGAGTTCAGGGTTTAGGGTTTTAACATTTAGGGTGCAGGGGTTTAGCCGTAAGAACATTGCATCGCCCCCTGAACACAGCAGCTAGCATCTCCAACATGCACCAAAGTCTTAACTCGAACATGCAAAAACCCTAACCCCCCAGACATACACAACCACCTTCGCCAAGAGATGAGCCCGTTTGACCCAGAAACAAACACAATGCTTCATGACTTCCGTGCATATTCTCGTACTGCAATGAGAATCATTCCGAAGGTCTGAGGCACTATAATACTCAGGCCCCACATGACGCGGACGCACCCTTAAAGTAACCCTTCAGACCCTTAACCCCAAACCCTTGAAGGAACCCCTAGTGGCACTTCGTGACTTAGTGGCCCTGTCGGTCCCGGGCTCTTCAAAGCGCACGCGAAGGTAGGGTCCAGGGACATCTTTGTCGCACTCGTCAGGGTCCATCTGGCCAGGGAGAAATCTGTGAGAATTCGGACTCGGAGGGGAGATGGGATCTTCCAGCAAGAAATCGGATTTAGGATTGCAAGGTAGAAGTTCAACACATTAGGGTTTACACAAGAAGCCGTTAAAACATACCCTGAAACACACAAGTCCTAGCATCCTAAACTCCTAGAGCCCAAAGCCACTAAATCCTAAGCCCCAGACCCTAAACTCCTAGAGCTCTAGGCCCCAAATGCATAAACTTCAAAACTTCATGCCGCAACCCGAAACCAGCCTCGCCGAACTCGATGTAGCTTGGAGTGCGGCCCAGGTATCGTGGGCAGGCAGCGACATAATCACGGGCGGTCTCCTCCAGTCCCTTATACCTTGGTTCAGGGTTTAGGGCTTGCGGGACATGGGTTTAAGGGTCCTTGGGCCCAAGTATAAGGTTCGATGTTGAGAGCCGAGGGTCGAAGGAATGAGGGTTTAGGGCTTGGCGCACCTCAACCTGGTGAGGGCCATGGGTTTGCATGCATTGGAGGCAGAGGCACTTTGAGGCTTTGTATTCACCCTCTTTCAGTTCACCCTCAAGTCAACTGGCAGCAGTCTACCATAACGGCATAACGGGACAATTTCAGCTTCCAGGTTGGCTGTTCAGGCTTTCACACGGCATGGTGGTGATTGATGTACATATCCGAGAACTATTCCCCAATAAACCCTTGAAGGAAGCAAGAGTAAGACGACATCTCGCGAGTGAAAGCTTGATGCTAGATGAACATGCGATTCTGAGGTCTTGCTTATGGCCTTTCGGGATAGGCTTTCAGGCTTACCATGTTCAAAATGCTCTGGGCCGGGTGATCTGACTCTGAGTCCAGGACTTGTCAGCGCTACCCAGGTCCTTTAAGCAGGGCGTGCGACTGCGATCAATCCGGAGCCCTGAACCCGAAGCCCTAGACTCCTAAACAGGCTTCATGGGTTTGGTTAGGGTTTCAGGTTTCTAAGTGGAACTGCTGTTGGCATCATCGACTCATATTCGTTTGGAAATCACACAAAACAAACCAACACACACGCAGACACGCTGTTAGCAAAGTGCTCAAGGGCAGGGAAGCCTCGAACCAAGGATCCACCATGTTGTGAAGCAAGCGAGTTTCTTTATGCTCATGCGGTGCATGTAAGCACATGTGTGAACCCGGTTTGCGTCTGTGCTCATCTTGAAAGCTTCGGAGACATGCGCTGAAAGCTCCTTGGCTACCCGAACCCGGCACGAAAATGGCCTAGCACATAAAACCTTTCCTCTCGATAGAATCTCCCATGCCTGAGCCCCGGGTTTACAATGTTGTGGGTTGAGTGGTGGGGAAGCGAAACTCTAGCAAAACATCGTGAAACGGCAAGAGGAGCTGCTACCCACCCGCTCGCGAAAAGTCTTCGATCTCCCTAAGTCCCACAATTCAGGGCCGATATACGACCTCGTGGTGCTGTGTTGAAGAGCCTTGGGGTAGGAATAATGAGACAAATAAACTGGGACTGTTTCCTTGGGGGAGCCTATATTCTAACTGGATCGGGGAACCTCAAGGAATACTGTATGCGCACTCCGACGCCGATATGAGAATTTGAGCAAATGAGTGACCCGAATGTTGAACTCTAAAGTGTAGGATTCCGCTACAAGGGTCCCTAAATGAGGTCCACCGACTATGAAACCATCCAGCCTACCTATAGTCTCCATTGTAGTTCCTTTTTTTGGTTTAACCATTTTTATAGTTAAGATTCAACAAGGTAACCCAAAAAAGGAACTACAATGGAGACTATAGGTACATTTTAACCCCCCAAAAGCGCATTAAAGGCCCAAGAGATTCGAGTCGGCTCCTGGTTTGAGAGGGCGATGAACCACTCCCAAAGCCTGCTTAGTTTTCTGTTTTTCTTTGTTTCTTTAGGGCCTGTTTAGTTTTGCTTAGTTTTCTGTTTTTTTTTGTTGTTTCTTTAGGGCCTGTTTAGTTTTCTGTTTGTTTTTTGTTTCTTTAGGGCCTGTTTTTGGGGTTTAGGGTTTAAAGTTTAGGGACAGCCAATCCAGTACAAGAGTAGTAACTAGAACAGTGTTCTGGGGCACCTTGCAGCTAACTGCAGGCCAGAAGGGAATACCACTACGAGCACCACGGACTATTGAGACCACTAGAATAGTATCATCCTTCCTGAGTCCAAGCATCCGGACACGAACTGCCTGGTAATCGAATCGGAAAAGAACCGTAGATACGCCCCATATCTCCGTAACAAAAACACTCAGTGAACCGTTTCCGTAACTCAGCATTGGATCCTATAGCCTGAAGTCACCCAAGCAGAGATCCCGGCCGCAGGACCGAGAAGACATCACTCTCCAGCTTGTGGGCTCCCAACTCAGAAACAATACGGAAGTTATAGGCCAGGCTTTACTTTCAGGTTCAGGGCTTGTGTTTGGGCCGTAGGGTTTGGGGCTTATGCTTTTCAGGCTTCGGGAGCATGATGTGTTTTCTCAACTTAGCATAACTGGCGCCCCGGTTCATGCAGCGTCCGAGACCTAAAGGCTCAGACTCCTGGGGTTCTGCCACACAGGGAACTCAGGCAGGAGTCCTGGTTCGGGCTCTACTCTTCGCAGCCCGAGCCCAATTGCCACTCCACGGAAAAGCTCAGCAACATTATCCTAAGTTAGCTCAAACACCCTCAGTCTCAGAGCTACAGCTGTCCATCCGGGCTACCCAAGCACAACCCATCAGAAAACTATGCCCCCAAGACAAGACTGACGTGTGCCACGACCGAACTTGGAGGATTTTGATATGTGTACTCAATGCACAAGCTATCTAAACTGCACACATACATCCAGCAAGGTATAAAAAATGCATCGGCTTGCACTACTCGCCAATGAAAGCCATTCGCACCGAGGCAGCTGCAAGTGCATAGAACATCTCACAAACCTCCCTGGTGGATCCTCAGCAGTGAGGGCGCACAGGGCCTGACGTCTATTGTACAAAACTAGCGCCACCCACGAAACTTGACGCCCTGAACCCCGGCCAACGTCGTGTCTGGCAGGTTGCAGAGCAGAAATAGGCCGCACTCATCAGGCCAGAATGATATGTCGTGCAGAACGTGAAGCACCCGTCTTGCTTTTTCTCCTAGGGCTTGTGGCGGTCTCGTTCGACACGCAGACTCTGAATCTCGCCATGCACGTCCTGCACGGTGAGGAGGATAGCGTTTGGCTGTAAATCTCACAAAACAAGAATCTCAAAGCCAGGCTAAAAACTGCAAGGAGTATTCTCAAGGCCCCCGCTGCACCCCGAGTAGCCCCAAACCCCAAACCCAAGCAACCTCGGGTCCCAAAGGTTACTGCTTCGACTGCACAGGAAGAGAGATGTTCTGATCGAATCTGTCCATCTTATTGGCAATGTTGGAATAAGTCGTTTTAAGGGCGGAGGCCAGTCGAGACTGTAGCTCATACTTATGCATGGCATGCATGTGTAAAACTCCGAAGCACCAGAGCCGTCAGGCATTCACCCGATGCCTGAGACATGTGTTGTGAAACCCCAAAGGCAAGACCAGCACCTTCTCCTGCTTACCTATCTGGAGCAGCTGAGGTTTCAAGGCCTGTTGAAGTCTCATGCTTCAGAAAGTCCTCGCGGGCTAAACTGTATCAGGGCTTACTTAGTTTCGTTTTGGGCTTTCTGTAAATCCCCAAGTAACTAAATCAGATGAGGTCCTGCAGCTTGCCTTCCAGCCCCTCCAGTTTTCTCTCCAAGCGCTGTATGCTGCGCAGAAGCTCCAGCTGAAACTCCTTTTCTGAAAGACAGATGCGGTTTTTCGCATTAGGGCTCCCTGAACCCTAAACCCTGAACCCTCTTTCTGAAGTACTTGCTCCAATCTTGGCTTCATATGGTCTGGGCTTCGGGGTGCCGAACCGAGGATGTCAAGTTTGGGGCCTGGAGTCAATCTCGCATGGGCAGGCACGGGTATACTGGGTGTACTGGGTTTAGGGTTTAGGGGGCAAGGAGACAGCCTAAACCCCACAAAACCAAGACATGAGGCTTGTAAAGGGAAACATGTCTACCCTGGGAGTCTGACAATGAGTGCCGTTGACGTTGCACATGCTCGGTTCTCAGACGTTCATCTCGATAAGCCAGGTGCACACCCACAAGAGTGTCTCCCTCAAACCCCACACGAAGCACAAACTGAAGAGTGCCCTGCACCCCAAACCGTAAACCCTAAACACAGGGACTCGTCTTTCAGTAGGAGAAGAGCCCCTCAGTAGCCCTGTTGGGGTGGCGGATTGAGACTTGAAGCGAGCTATCCAAGTGACAAAAAAGCCTCCAGCCCTAGTCGTTTAGCCCATCAGCCACTACACTGACTACACCTCTAACCATAAACTCTATAATTGTAAGCCTCAAACCGTCTAGCCCACCCAGTGGTCAGTCTTGAGCTTTCCACGGGAGTCAAGTTGAAGGGGACTTCAAACTGTTCTTCAACATTGGAGCCACGTGTCTGTCTCGCCGGCAGGGGACCCGTCATCCAGAGGCACAGACAGCCTGCAGATCCGCACAGGATTGTAATTCGACCAACTGCCAACAAGCCACTGGAGTCAGTGCAATGTACATAGACACTCAAGCTCCCATTTTGTAGAAACCAGGAGCACAACAGCCCGAAATCCATTTCGATCTCAACCAGGGGTTTTAGCTACGATTAGATTGACAGCTGGACACAGCATTGGCCAAGCCGAGCATCGCAATAATGACATGAAATCGGTACGGCTCGTGATTGAAAGCTGAGTGGCTGTAAACCCAAGAACCCTCCGAGCGCTGGAGAAGCTGGGCATCCGCACTTCCTGTGGAGCCGACGCTCCTCTTCCAGTCGGAAGCCAGTAGTGATGATACCAGCTGACGAAGGTTTGCGAATACGGAAGGGGGGGGGGTCGAGGGTTCAGGATTTCTCGGCTCAGGGCTGGTTTGGGGATTCGGAACGAAGCCACAGGGATCTGAGGAGATTGGAGGGACCTAGGGGGTTCGGGATTCGATTGTTACGTTCTAGAGCTTCGGGGTTTAGGGATATATTCTTGTTCACGTTTTAGGGTTTCAGGTTTCAGGGTTTCGGTTTCTAGTATGTTACAGGGCTAACAACCCAAACCCATAAGGGTCGGAGGTCCTATGCTTTTTGTGGTTCTGCCTTCGAGCTTGTCATTTCTGGCTGCAGGGCTTTCGGGCTTAGGCTAAAACCCTATGCACGAAGGCCTAAAGCTTCAGGAGCGCTCGAGGCTCCCCCCGAAGCTCAGGGCCTGTAATCCGGAGCAAAGGATGCTGAGCATAATCCTAAACTCGAAGACTTCTTAGGGTTTAGGGTTCGCGGTTTAGGGTTTAGGGTTCACGGTTTAGGGTTTTGGGTTTAGGGTAAGACTTCTAGAGGTTCTAGGGTTTGCATCTCAATCGACACTGAGTTACGTAGCTTCACTACAACCTCGAAACAGACATGCAGACGTGAAACCCACATTTCCAATACCAGCTAAACCGACAACAGCCTGCCCCCACTTAAGATGGAATCCCACATCATCGAAATTGCAAAACTTCCCAAACTCCAGCCCGAACTAAACGTGTTGAACTCCGAATCTCCGAATAACACGCGATGCGAAAAGTTGCTGCCTGCACTGACAACATCTCGGAATTAAAATCTTGAGCTCTGTTCACTCTTAAGCACTTCTTCCCACAGGACCCCAACTGCGACAGTCATCAACCTTATCCATCCATCCCCTGCCCCCTTGTTCAACCCGAAGCACGCCTTTCAACGAATCCTTACAGCCCTCAGCGACGATATCTAAACCAACACAGCCCTGGGGTGGAGCTTTCGCCTGGCAACGCAAATAAGCCGATTCCTGTGCCAAGGGACTCTGAGATGCAGTTTCAAGGAATCGCATGTACACTCTCCAAACCAAAAATTTGAAACTTCAAACCCTAAACCCTGAACCCCTAAACCCTAACCCTTCACAGGGTCGAGCTCTTTGATTCGCGGGAAGAGGAGGAGGAGTTTATGAGGGAGATCGGCTAGCGATCGGGATATGCAGCGCGCGTAGAGGCGCTTTTCACCGGAGAATTCTACGTTTTCTGAAACTCGGTGGGGCTTTTGAAGCTGTTGAAAAACATTAGTGAATAAGATCCTCTTAAGCCCAATAAGGCAAAATATAAAGGTGTCCCAAAGCCGTACCTAGGAAAATTAAGTTCTAGGGTTCATGGCTCCTGGAGCCGGAAGACGGTCCTCACCACAACGAGGCTGAACCCGACATCCTAGGTCATCTTCCTTGCACACACTGTTTGGGAAACTATACGTTCCAGGAGGCTCAAAGCCCAACCCCATGCCCAAACATCAGCAGCCTCATCACCCCCGAAGAAAATCTGCCAATTTTCCCTGGCTCCCAGGCCCTAAAGTCGAGAAGATCTCCTAATCTTTACAAAAGCCTGAGCTTCCCTGAACACAACCCTTTTCCTTAACCCCAAACCCCAAACCTCAATACCATACAACCCAATAAAAAAAACAACCCCTAAACTCTCTGAAAGAGAAAAGGTCTGAAGCATCCGAGGGTTTAAAAAACCCCCTAATCATCCTGAAAAAAACAAGTCTCAAGCATCCCGTGGGACCCCCGGCCTAGCCTAGGAAGGCCGTGATGCTTGCGACCAGTCGACCCATAGGACTTTCAGGGTACAGATCGCCGTAGCCTACCTGAGAAGTGCAAGGTTCAAGTTTTTGTGTATATCTATTATTACGATTATTACTATTGTTACTATTAGTACTATTTTTCCTGCTGCTATTGCTACTACTACTATGGGTTCCTATCTTGCAGGGTTTAGGGGTGGGTTGCAGGCCACAGCTTGCCATAGTGACTGAGATGGCTACGGGATATCTTATGCATCAACAAAACCTGCACGCTGAAACCACACGGCCTGCATGACAGTACTAGCGAACTCTTAGGATTCCGGACATGACGCTCAACTGCTGCCACGTTGCAGTGGTGAGGGCAGTGGTACCCCACCAGAGGCAGTCTGCAACGCTGCCTGGGTTGGAAATCGTTCTTCTGCGACACGGAATCGGTCTTAAAGTGGCTTTCGGAGCCACCCCTACGCCGGAAGAACATGCTGGGCGCCCCACCAAACTTGGGATTCTCGGGCGCCTCGACATAGAACATAATAACCTCGGCTCCGAAAATATATGTCTGGAGTGGTGTTGGATTGGTTCGGAAGGGGTACCCTTTAACGGGTCTCCCTCATACTACTCCCTAAGAAGAACCCAGAACGCCTTGAATCTTCGACTCCTACCTGGAATATGAAAGAATGGATGCGCTACACTGGCACACGGCCCCTAAACCCTAACCCCCAAACCCTGTCGTCTCTAAGAATCTCTACATCTACATCTACATAAACAGACTCCCCTAAACCCTAAACCCTTTCTTGCGCGTGCGCTGCTTAGGGAGTCATCGGACGCAAAGGATGGCCCAGAGGCGTCCCGCACTAGCTCTGTCATCCACACAAAGGTGACCCCAAAACCACAACAAATGAATAATAGCGATACTCATCATTATACCAAAATAATGACATTTTAAAGGGGTAACAATAATAGCGATACAAAGAACAGCGCAGCCTGCAGTCTTCTACTCCTGACAGATGCGGCTAACTTAGCATGGCCCAGCTATAGACCTCAATCGCGACAAACTGGAGTGTCAACAACCCACACGGCAAGCCCTTATGCCAACACTCTAAGCCCAAACCGATAAACCCATGAACCCGAAAGCCTCCAGACCGAATCGCAAACCTTAAACCGTTTAAGCCGCAAGCCCTAAACCCTTTAAGCTTTAAGCCGCAAGTGCGTGAGGGCTTGGTAAGGATGATACGATAAATGAATCTCACCTCACCGAGCTAATTGATGATGTGGTTGCCTCGTAGATCGTGGTACTTGTAGTTGACAACTGTATACCCTCTCGCTCACTCCGTTCCAATGCAGGCACGTTCGCAGAAGCTTGTTTTGCTTGCACTAGCTAAGCGAGTGGTCCGTGCAAGGGGAATGGCTCAAGTCTCCTTGGGTCGAAAGCAGGAATAGCTTTTAGCTACTTGGGTAGTTAGACTGTGAGCTCGTTCTTGAGGCGGAGCACTCGTAAGAAAGATGGTACGGTCTGCGAAGCGGTTTCTCGCGGTATGGTCTTCAAAGTGGGCCCATACACTATTTACATGGGATGACCATGACATCGTGCTCATAGCTCTTAGTGTGACACCAGACGAATTGATCTAGGCATCGAGATCCGTTCGCAGCAAGCCTTAAACCCTGCACACCAATAACCTAAGCACGAAAGAGCGCGCCCAGGGGCCGAAACACAAACAAGTAGTGTAAGGGCGATAGCGACGGCACCGCCCAGAAGCTTCGACTGAGGGCAGTTGGAAGTCCGTCTTTAGGGCTCTAGAAATTGATGCTTCTAGCTTTTGGGCCTTTGGACTTCTGAGCTGTGTAGCTTCAGGGGTTTAGGGTTCGCGCAGCGCTTCGGGGGCTTAGGGCCCCAGGGTCGGGGCTTGCACGTTTAAGTTTGTAGGATGTAGAGGGTTAGTGTTTCAGACAGGAGTTGGCGGGTTTGGTGTTCGATGTTTCTGGGTTGAGGGCTTAAGACAACTAGGGGTTAACGGTCCTCTAATAAAGGGGACGAAGTGATGGGTAAGAACTATAAGACCATCCGCTTGTAGTCTCTCATATCACGACCATAACCCCATTCCCATCATTGAGCCCGTACATGATGTTCGAGCTTAGTTTAGCGATGGGGAAGTGTTAAGTGGAGAGTGTGAGGTAAGCGCCTACCGGCCAACATACCCCCCAAAGCCATTCTGCTGAGTTCGAAACCCAACAGCTGAAGCCTCAACCCTATACCACCAGCCTGAAGCTCAAGCCAACCGAACAGCATCGAATGAATGCGGCGCTCAAACGAAGGAGTGACCCTCGAGCCCGAAGAACTCCCTAAACCCGAACTCCGAAACTAAATCCCCTTAGCCGCTTGCAACCTTTGAACCCTGAACCCGACATCCTGAAGCCCCCAAAGAGTGGCAGGAAAGGATTCTGCTGGTACTTTGCTTTACCGGTGTAATGGCAAGCGGAGGTGATCCCGGATAATCGGTACGGGGTATATAGGGCCTGCCTCCTTCACCAGCACTTGTATCAAAGGATTGCAGATTCTCCAGTCCTGGTTTCGGCAGCGGTTGTTTGAGTGGTCGGGGCTTCAGTCTTCAACCCCGCAGCCATATGCCCCCAGGGACCCAGCGCAAACCAACGGATAAGCACGCCCCAAATAAAAGCCGAAACCAGGAAGGTGTTTCTTTGCAAGGGGGCCGATCCACGGGCTTCAATATGGAGATCGTGCATCCTGATCCAGCACCCAAAAACCCAAATTCGTGAATAAGGGACAAATAATACAAACAGACCTCGAAAAAACGACCGCAACGCTAGAACTTTAAGCCCTCAATGTTACCGGGTCGTGTAGGTCTGCCCGAATGACTTCCTAGGAACACTTCCTGCGGCCTTTCTTTGTTGGTGTATTTCAGGCTTCGAAAAACCACGTCTGAACCCTTAAGACCCTGAAGCCCCAAACACCTCAAGCCACGGTAGACCCGTGAAGTCAAGACCTGAAGGGGCCACAAGCCCTGCTGAACGATAGAAATATGAGAACTACATCGAAACAAGGGTAGGTTTAAAGCTAGGATGCAGGGGTTTAGGGCTAGGGAGCTTCTCTGGCCCAGTAGCGCATATGGTTTAACACGGGCCGTGTTGCAAAAGATCACGAAGCGGTACATGGAACGGTCGTCGAAATGCAGCTGCTGAGCCAGCAAAGCAGCACAATTTCACAGCAAGGCCGAAAAGAAACAAGAGCAGCGGTGCCAAACGAGACAAAAACATAGAACAGACCCGAGGCCAGAGAGTAAGATGTTGACAAGGAGAGTCTCGGCAAAGTCCGACATCCCCCTTGCTCAGGCAGAATTTCCGGACAATCGAAGACAGGACTCCGAACCGATTTTCGATTCAGCCCTAAACCCCATGCATTCCTATATGATGCTGCGCACCCATCCCTCTAAGTCTTCAGTCCTTAGCTTTCTCGCCTGAGGCTTGCGCCCAACTCTCCAAACAATGAGCACTGAGGCCGAACCGCGACAAACTCCGCAAGCTAAGGCCGGGATACCCGCTCCAGGCGAAGCAAGGTGAAGACCCTGAGCATGCCTTGGGCATCTATTGATCCTAGATAACAATAGTAATAATGGTAAATATAGTAACAGTAGTAATAATAGAAAAATAGCAATATATACATATATATATATATCATTATGATTATTATTCTTCTTCTTGTGGTTATTATTATTATTATTAACAGCAATAAATAGTAATCATGAGGCTAATAACATTCTAGCAGCGACAATAATAACAATAACATAGTGTGTTGGCTTAGGCTTTCACAGGCCCTTTTGTGGAAAGACCACGGCCAGCACCCTCCACGGGACTGTCATGTCTTCGAAGCCCGCTTAGTTTGTCAGAAGCCTCGCAGACGCCTGGAATTTCTTCGCCGACTGGTGGCGATGGTGGTAGTGAAAACTGTGAAAACGACCAGAAAAGTGCTGCTACCTTTGAACCTTGAAAGGTTGTGCCTACGCCGACGCTTCCTTTCAAAATTCTTGTCTGGTCCTGCTTTTGAGGGGAGACTCTAAATTTCCGGTTCAAGCTACTGTATGGGCTCTGGAGGCTCAAGCAGCAAGGACTTGCACCTTAGCCAGGATCACGGATCGCGAGGACACTTTGACAAAGATGTCCACCGTGTTGAGGATTACCAGCCGTGAAAAGCCGATGGGGCCGTTCTGGTTCAAACAAATTATCGTCATTATGGCAATGATTAAATGCAATAATAATAATAATGACAATAATAACACCAATAACACGAAGCTTGGACATCCCAGGATGTGAAGACACTGTGCTGGTCGGAATGCTAGGCACACCCTTCGTTGTCAGTTTGGGAACGATGCTGCGCTTTGCACACGACCCGTGATCCCATGGACCATACACCATGTCTAGATCCCAAACTATGGCATGACTTCGTAGGAAGACTTCATCTCTGAGGCTTTCAACTTGCATGTTCGAAACCTGACGTTCCCGCAAGCTCCGAAACACAACTGGGCGTAGAAGCCGCTTGAGCCCCGAAGTTACTGTCTGATGGCAAGAGGCGAAGGGCACCGAAGCCACGCAGCTGATTCGAATCGATCTGCAGATCCTTGACCGCTTGTGCAGTGCTCCATATTGTACATTGACGTGCTGCAGGCACGTCTTTGCACGTATGGATGATGAAGTTATCAGTGTATGTGTGCACATTGCGTACGTACTCATGTAGGTACGCAAGTATACACAGTATACTGTATACTGCGTAATGCATGCGTGTGTGCACGTGTATACCTCTGTATGCATACATGCGTGTGTCTTTATGATGTACATAGTCGTATGCAAACACAGAAATGCAGACGAACAGATATGTCTAAAACATGATATAAAAATATATATATATATAGATATAGATAGATATAGATATAGATACAGATACAGATATAGATAGATAGATAGATAAATGGATAAATAAACAAGCACACACCCATCCATATATATATATATATATATATATATCATACCACACAGGATATCTGTTCGGGATATGTCTCTGCGTGTGCACTCGCGTCTAAATCTATGATGAACCCTGCACGAGAGCCAAGAAGACTGAACCCCGTAATGGGAAGACGATGATCACAACTCCAATTATACACACAAAGCCCCTTGAGTACCGGAAGAGCGTCGATCACCAGAGACGCCAGAGACCTCGCACCGTGTGCAATAGGGGAGCTCTGAAATTTGGGAGTTCATGGATTAGGACTTGGGCTGCATATATACATATATATATATACATATGTATATACAGAGAGAGAGTGTGTGTGTGAGTCTTTTTTAAGTTCATATATATATATATATATATATATTTCTATTTATTTATATAAGGCCTTTCGTGCTTGATCTTGCGCTCCACGCATGTTTGGGCTCAGAGCTTCAGGGCGCTACTCGAAGTCGGGCTTCCGTGCTTTATCTTTCAGCTTCTTAGCCTCAGGATCCAACTGTTTACAGTAGAAGCCCAAAAGTTGGAAACCCAATAGCCTCAATCCTGAAGAGTAATGTAGAGGGATCCCCAGCACTATTTGGCCTTAATCCGGTTTCCAACTTTATGGGGTTCACTGTAAGTTTGAAGCAGGGATCCACATAATTACAATGGGGTTTTGAGTTAGATTTTGCATAATTACAGTAAAGAAGGATGAGTATAAATATGGGGAATTGTCCAAGCCCCTAGATCGTTACACTTCCAGTTGAGGCTCCGTTCGATTTTGAGAGTCCCTTCTGCAAGCGGCCTTTTCCGGCCAGAGGTCTTGGTGTACGGTGTACAGGATTCTGCATTTCGGCGGTCAGTGGTTGGGGTGGTCAAGCAGCTAGGATTGAACAAAAGGATTCTGCGAGGAACCCTACGAATTGACTTAAGTTCGCAATATCTTCGGCACTACCTGGGGCAAAAATTTGCTACAAATGACCAGCTATAGCAAAGAACTTCAGCATTCCTTAATGTAAAGCTGCTGGCTACTAAACAAATCCTGAACCCTCAGGCCTCGAACCCGAGCTCTCAAAACTAAACCCAGCCTATGATAGTATATTGTAGCACCATCAAAGTATAGTATAGTATATTAAAGTATATACTCTAGCAAATAATGGCATAATCTATTACATTACCCGGGGACCAGGAAAGCCGCACCCTGAGATTCCGGCACGAGGTCCACCAGCATCAGTGGGTGGAGAGCAGCCTTTACCCTCACCTTCGTGGCGAGCAGCAGTCCCCGAATCGACACCATCAAACCCAAAACCTCAAAAACCCCGAAGGTAAGGCATCCATAAGGAACTGCAGGGCTTATAGGGCTCCTTTAAGGGTTCCTCAATGGGCTTCTATGAAGGCCATGAGATAAGTGTTATTCTGAAGGATTTAACGCTTGTAGGCTCTGGGGTGTGGAGTCTGGGTGGGTGGGGTTTGGGGTTACGACCGTTTGGGGCCCTTTAAGTCGCGATTCACAAATACCACCTTGCAACGAGGTCTCGATCACCCCAAGGTACCTCTAGAATACCCTAAACCCTAAACCCCTAAACTCTAGACTCTAGAAGCCACCGAAGCAAAGCCACAAAGCATAGTCGCCATGGTCAGGGTCCCAACCCCCACACGAGAGCCTAAACTCCTCAACCTTCATTGCAAAGCACACCCGAATCCCCAAAGCTGAAACCTCAAAGCCCTGAAGCCCTAAAGAGTCAGAAATGCTCAAATCCCAAAACCCTGAACCCCAAAACCCTAAACCCTACACTCTAAACCCCCAAAACCAGCCCTGCCCAAAAAAGGCAAATCCTGTCCCAACAAAAGCCGCGACCGCGTGACACCACAGCGACGAAGGTCGGAGGCGGGTACGATCGCCGCATTCTGTTTGGTGCTTTAATAACTAGAAGGCTTGAAGGTTAGGATTTTAAGCTGGGGCCTGAGATGGAGGTCAAGATTTAAGGTTATCCTGGACCCCATATAACCTACGTTTTTAGGGTTCCCTAATATGATTTCTTTATATAAGTCCTTAAGAAGGTGGGTTACTGGGGGTTTAGGGCTATGGGCTTGAGTTTTCCGGGCTGGCTTTAGGGTTCACGGCCTTCGGGCTGCAGGATTTACGTCAATCCTCTCGGGGTCAAGGCCTTCAGGGTTAGGGCAACAGGGGTTCGGGCTCTCGAACTGAATGCTGCCGGTTTCAGGGGATTGAATTTTTGGGAAGGCTTCCTGGCTTCAATGGTGGTGGAGGTGAAAGCTTTTGTTACTTCACAAGGAGGTCATCAAAACTTGGGGGTAAATCCTTGTACGGGGGCAGGGAAAACTGCCAGTGCGATTTCTCAGGGGTCCGCCATATGCGTAGACTTTGTTTTATTAGTAGCTCAAACCCTATTCTAATTGGTTCCAATTCTCAATTTTATCATGGAGAGGTTGGAGAAAGAAACGACACAAGTGTGACAAGTCCTAGCCATTTCCGCATCTGTATCTTTGTAGATATAGATATAGATATAAATGCCTATGTATATATATATATAGAAACGCTCTATATATCTAAGTCCCACTGATGCCTTTGACCTGCACACGATACAATGACCGACCTTCAAGAACCTCACGGTTGAAAAGACCGTGAAAACCATCATCCCTATGAGCATGAAACCCCTAAACCGTAAGCCCTAAACCCTTTAAGCCCCTTAAACGAAATCTCCAAATTTAACTTCAAGCCCCAAATCCCAAGCCACACAATCGAGCGCTCCTCCACGCAGCTCCAGAGACGGAGGATGTATTCTATACTCCAAACGAAGGTCAGCACCTTGGGGCGGTTTTCTTGAACTTGAAAAAGGTTTATAAGGGTTCAACAAGCTCTGTATAAATACAAGGGTGTTGCGAGGGTTTAGGCTTTGGGCTTCGGGGCTTTCGGGAATGAGGTTCAGGGTAAAGGGCTCACGGCCCCAGGACTAAGGGCTGACAAGAAGATGTGCTTCAAACACCAAACCACAAACCGGAAATCCTAAACCTTAAACATTGACTCCCCAACTTGCAACTCTAAATCGCAGAAGCCCCAAAACTAAAACTAAGGTGATCATCCGGCTGGAGCCGGCTCGGGATGTGCATGCTTTGCGGGGCTTGGCGCTGTGGGTCTAGAGTCTAGGCACGGTGATCCATGGCATAAGAGATTTACATCCAAAGCTTTGGCATCCGGGTCCTGTTGCTGAAGCACAGCTTGAATTTGGGCACCAACAGCAGGAGGGAGTTTGAAATGAGGACAGCATTAATCCCACGGGGGCCTTTGAGAAAAAGGGCAGAACGACGCGTCAGCGCTGGCAAAATTGCTTGGACAGTGCAGTGTAGCTCATCTATATAACACCACAGAACCCTCTCCTCTGCTGTGGGTCTTTGGGCTAGGACCAGGAGTCTTCGATGTAAAGGCAAAGGGGTGTCAGGGGACCTTAAACTCCTAAACCCTCAGTAGACACTGAAGCCGGAAGGGAGGGGATCTCGCCATCTTCCCTGTCTCAGCCCAGAGCGAGCTCACACCACCAGTAAGCGTCTGTAGTCACCGTGACCTGACATGGCATGAGACTGTGCCTGTGATTTCTCGGTGCATTCAAGCAGGCCAGGCAGGAGGAAGACCATCACCGTCCTGGGACTTTTAACCCACAGTCAGACCTACAAGTCTCCAAGGACCCTCGCACCTCCCAAAACCCTCAAACCTAAACCTTTGCACCCTAAACTCTAAACGCTGAAACCAAACACCCTCAACCCTGAATCAAAACTCCTCAGCGCAAACCCCAAGGAGAATCGCCCCGTGGCAGCCCTTGCGCTTTCCCACCTGGGTGGTGCTATCCAGGACCAAAAGGAAGACTACCTCAGAGCAAGTGTGCACCATCTTGGGAGTCAGGGCTTGGCTTCAACAGGATACGCTTCGGAGTTTTGGACTTGGTTCAGTTAAAGTTGCTTCGGGGATTAGAGTTGCAGGGTTCAGATCTCTGAGCAGGGGTTGGCGTTTCGGGTCTCCAAAAGAGGCACCTAAACAGAGGATCTGTGAAAATGATACCCATGAAAATATCCTTATGAGACGTATGAGGGGGTGGGCTTCCATGGTTGATTCTCTTTACAAGGGCTTGTGGTCCTGGCAAGTGCTGAACATCTGGCCCTAACAAGTGCTGAGCATCTTCAAGTAATTACTGTGGCTTGCGATTTGGGGCGTAGGGTGTAGGGTTCTCTCAACCTTGATGCCCGATCAATTTGCAGTAACCCTCCATCGCCAAAGGTAGTTTTGCGCCTCGGGGTGGTTTAGGCTTCTTGGATGCAAACTTGATCTGAACACCGTGCGATGTCTGAACCTCAACTTGCAAATCGATTTCAACTTACAGACAAGGATCCGGGAAATACACCGCTAGTGAGAATCTTACCACCTAGCCCATGCCAACTTCAGCTGTCTTCGAAAGGTTCGTCGATGAAAGCGGGATGTAGGGAAGGCAACCTGTGAGCTTAGATCGGCGAACCAAATTTAGGCAAACTCGTGGGCGATACTTCCACCGCGAAGTCTGGAATCCTCAACTGTGGTGCTGGGCAACACTGTTTTCAGGGTTTAGGGTTTTTGTCGACAGCTGGAGCTTTGATTGAAGCTTCGTTGCGGCACAGGCCATGATGAGCTGGTACATGCTGGCGGAGATCCTGGGATCCAGTGATTCAAAACACGTTCGAAAACAAAGTGGATGCGTGGTTCAAGCCTACCGGATTCTGCTTTGGGACATCTACGGCTAGAGTTGAGGACGTGACTAGCAGCTCCACAGCAAAAGGCCCGAATAAAGCAAGACTTTATACTAGACCTGCTGGTTCCTTTGAAAAGCTAAGCAGGGCTTTGGGGCTCTGGGGCTAGGAGCACGGAACCCTACACCTCGACCTTGTTGGACCCAGCTTATAAAATCCCAAAACCTATAAATCCCTACACCCTAAACCTTGACCGCAAGCTCTCAGCCCCTACAAACCCACAACCCCGCTCCACCAACACCTGAATCTCTAAACCCTATATAAGGCTTGATCAAAATTCTGGGCCCCTTTTTGGTCCCCTAGACTATAAGGAATATAGTATAATACAAACCCCAAAAGGGCCCATTCTCTTGATCAACCCCTATGTCCTGAAACCCTGCCGCGACTCCAAAGGACCAGTGCCGGTTTGTGGTTGCGGCCAGGTGTAGGGTGAAGCTGCGCCGTCAGAAACCTCAATTGCCCAAGCGAGCATTCGCGCTTAAGGCTCAGGGTCTTTATAGGCTTAACTTGGCTAGGTGCGGCTTTTAAAGCTTTTGAATAAATATTAGTGAATAAGATCCTCTTAAGCCCAATAAGGGAAAATATAAAAGGTCCCAAAGCCCTACCTAGTTGGGTAGGGCTTTTGGGATTAGAGCGGCAGTTTTTGAGGCCTTGAGGGTTTGGGGAGCTTCAGCTCGAAGTGGGCGCTTGCCTCGGGAAGGTTTCACCAGAAACGGAAGTGTATGACCCACAAATGCTGACCAGCAGGTACTACTCAGGAACCTAGGATAATCTTACTTCCAGGTTCATGGGTAGTTATGAGTGGGGTTATATGCCCCCTAATATTGGTAGTTGTCAAAATTAGGGTCCCTTTTTGGGTCCCTATTATAGTACGGCACCTACAGTATTATTTAGGGTACCCAAAAAGAGACCCTAATTTTGACAACCACCCATATGGGTTATAACCAGAGTTTGCTGACCAGCAGCGCCCAAACCCAAAAGCGGCACAAATCGCGATTGTTGCGGCCCTGCATGGCATCATCCGGCCACTCCTCGCTGCCTGGAGCGGCTCTGGGTGCTTAGGGCGTAGGGTTGGGTTTAGGGTTTAGGGTGTAGGGTTTATAGGGTTTTGTATGAGTCATGTTGGGTTTGACTGGTCGACAGATCAGACACATCTTTCGAATGCCACATGGACATGCGCAGATGCCAGCGCACATGTCTGCGTCTCTCTGTGTGCATATGTTTTGCTGGCTGGCTGTGTGGAGCTCGCATGTCGTCCCGCTGGTTCAGGAGCACACAGCAAAATTGCCTCCATTCGCACTGTCTGCTATTAGAAGCCCCCTTGGGCTTTGTCGTCAGGAAGACCATTTTGTTTAGGATAGTCCGTTTACTTTAGGGTCGGAATCGGAATCCCACCACTGTAACCCTAAACCCTAAACTGCTAAGCTCCCACCTGGCCCAGGAGTGCCGCCTGTTTCAGTGTCCGAGCTGTCCTGCAAGGGGGGGTTATTACAAAGAGGTCGGAATCCTTATTTCTCATTTGAGAACCCCGGGGGAGGGCGGGTGAACATATACATATATATATACACACATTTATTTATATGGTTTTTTCTCTCTATTATTATTAGTATTATTACTATTTGTATAATTATTCCTAGTATTACTATTACTACTATGATAGACATACACAACATTACATACGTGCTATAGTACACCCTGCAAAGCGATTCTAATCATCAAGGCCCATACATTACGTGGCGAGGAGTAATGAAGCTGGTTACCCTAATCCTTGCTTACACTTTACAAAACCCCGTCCAAGCACATTGAACATCCTTCCATAAATGGGGCCATCACATCAATCCTGCAGCCCTACAAGCGGAGGCGCGCCTCTCGAGCTGGGCTCGCCATCTCAATGCCTCTGCAATTGGGACCTTTAGAAGGAGATGTGCGGGAGGTGTTTGGGTTTCTTGCCGGGTTCCTGATGGTACAGATCTTGTTGCTTCGGAGGCATGTCAGGGTCCCTTCTGTTCTGATCGTGAGGCTGAATTCGTCGAGAGAAGAGGAGAGAGTCAGGGGAACCTCAAAAGCCAAAACGCTCCAACCGGCCCTGCAAACCTCAAACTCCTCCACAGCCCAGATTCCAACTCCCGTCGTATTCAAGATCGCAGGCTGCGCCGATCCGGCGCCCCGTTGCAGCGAAAGCGAAAAATTGCAGAGTTTATCCTATTAGAGGTTGTGGGGTTTGGGGCTTGGGATTGGGAGGGTGCAGGCCTTAAGGTCTGGCGCCTAGGGTGTCTAGGGTTCAGAGCTGGGAATCCGGAATGCCTGGCTCACGGCCTTGTTTTCGGATGTGTTGGCGGGCTTTCGGCTGAGGCTGAAGGGTATGTCTCTGTAACGGTAAGTATACTCGGAGCCCATCCTCAACCCTTGGGACTGCACTTTAGCTTTCGACTTCTCTCCCGGCTCCTAAACCCTCCATGATTCCAGGACTTGTGCCTGAAATCTACGCTTGGGTCGAAGATGGCCACAGGAGCAGCATCTGCGCATCTCTTCTGACACTCCGCACTGCCCTGCCCGCCACTGCAGAAAAGAACGCAAGCCTTACCGCAAAACTCTTAGATCCGGGATCCTAACGGTCCTAACGCACAAAACAGAAGTTCCCATGCTTGGGAGCACTACAGGCCTAGACCCTCCATCTACCCTCTATTAGACCCTTAATGCCCCTTATTTGGGACCATATACGTACCCCTAATTAAGGGTACAAGGAGGGTCCTGGGGGGTTGGCTTTTCATGCTGGGTTTAGGCTAGGACCTCCTGGCTCAGAGGCTTCCGGAGTCAGGGAGTCTTGGAGCTCGGGATAATAGGGTTTTATAGGGTTTTATAGGGTTGTATAGGGTTTTGTAGGGTTTTGTAGGGTTTTATAGGGTTTTATAGGGTTCTGTAGGGTTTTATAGGGTTTACTTGGGTCCGAACCGATCTTCTTCCTCGTGCCCAGATCGATCAGCCCGGTCTTGATCTGGGAGAGTGGAGGGCTCGCGGCTCGCCGGGGGTTCGGAGCAGGCTGTGTGCATATAGGGTGGCGGAGTGTGAAGAACTTGCGGGACATAATCCTTGAAACCATATTGTAATGTGCCAATAAAAGACGTCAGAAGCCCCTCATGGCACAGTGTTAAACTGGAGGCGGTCTACCGAAAGTACAAATCCAAGCCCTACGAGGATCTGAAGGTCCTGATTTGAGAGGATCTTACCGAGAAACTGCTAAACTTCCGCCATGGACGCCATTCCGACGAGGATTCTTAGGTCATCCGCCCTACACCCTCGCGAACAAGAAGATGCAAGCGAATCTGCTTCAAGGCTGACACGGCTTGCTTCTGGACAGGCTCAATTGGTAGGTCTTCTCAACAATTCTGATCATGCAGGCCACACGCTACTTGCTTGGGCCTATGCGCCACAACACTCGAACCCAACATCTCAAGCCCATGGGGCTTGCACAAGGCTTTCTAGGCTGCAGGCGAGCAGGTCTGCCATGCGCTGTGGATCGTGACGGTCTAAGTACTCCTTCACGGTCCAGGGTTCAGGCTCTGTGGGCTGGACGTTTGCGGCTTCAGGAATCTGGCTTAGACAAAGGAGCCGAACGGCTAAGCCCACTTTGAAAGCTTGGTCTGAGGTTTCTCGTGGTCTAACAATGCAGTTCTCGCGTGCAACTGTTGAAGAGAAATCTCTTACACGAGCTTCATACTCCGAAGGTGCCCGAAGCCCCAGGCCCCTGATCCTCAAAATCTTGCTCCTAAGCCCCACTCCCAAACCTTAGGGTTTATAGGGTTTAGGGTTTAGGGGTTTAGTGACAAACTACAAGAGGCAAAACACTGCCTGACCACCTCAAAAAGAAGATGCCCAAGACCCTGGTCCTAACCCTTCTCAAGCTTAAAACTAGCCCCCAAGCCTCTCAAGAGACCCCGAAGACCCTAGCACCGCAGAGCGCCTTGTTTCACTGAACCCGAAAGCCTCGAGATTTGTGCGTGTCATCCTAAAGAGAGGAAGCGCGCTGCTTCCTTGCTGGCTTTTCGCCGAAGATAGGGCTTTGGTTTCACACTGATTCAAAAGGTTCTCCCCTCTAAGGGAGGCTCTGCATGCTCTCTGTAGTCATCACGATGATCTCACAAAAGGAAGCTCGACCAAGCCGTTAATCGTTTCCCACCAAGTCTTTGAGCACTTAGGCTTGGTCAGGATATCGGCCAGCTGAAAGTCAGTGGGCAGCCAATACAGAGGAATTCTAGCATCAATCGCCTCTCGACTAAAAGCCTGACGCAAGGCTGCGAGGTCGATCGCCAACCTCTTGTCCGATGGGACACGGGGAACCCCTTCACGATGCAAGTGATCAAACAGGGATTTGCAGTCAGTCACACTTGAGCTTCTTTCCGGAAATAGTCTCAACTTTGCACAGCTTTCCAGACAACACGGTTTCGACGAAGGAGCGGACATATTGCCCCATCTCGATAGCCTCTGAGCAGGCAGTCGTCTCAGCAGCAAACGTTGATCGGCATACTCTGGGGTTAGCCGAAGACTTCCAATCCAACAAGCTCATAGTGCTCTTACCAGCCGCAAACCCTTTTGCGTCAGTTAGTGCAATAAGTATCCCAAGCTGGCTAGCAACCCTGGAGTTCTCCTTCTTGGCCTTTCTAGCTTTCTTGTCAAAGGGCGTGTCGTGCATGATCCCGCTCATATGATCGGCTTCGCTAAGTGTGAAGCCCTCCTCCCCGTCCAACAAGGCATTTGCCCAAGCTGAGTCGTGGAAGACAATGTACTCCAAGGAGCCAAGATCTAGAGGCCTCAGCCAGATCCCTTCACCACGGTGTTCCCAGGCACGTTTTGCAAGCTGGTTTGTGAACTTAATGTCTTCTATCAGCGGATTCTTCTGCAACTGCTGCGCCAGGGAGACTCCACACTGCAGATCAGGGCGGGTTTGCGCGCTCAACCATGAAAGGGCACCGATCAGCGACTGATTATCAATCTTTTGTTCGATGCTAGCCACCTCAAGATTGTCCTCACCCCTTGCAACCTCAATCTCGAAGAGCCTAGAGCTGGCATAGGACTCCTGAGTAACATGAACCCCTTCGTCACTGACGGTCACATGCGAGCCGATGTAACCGAAGTTGTCAGTCTCCCAGTCATCGACAGGAAAAGTAGCTGAAAGGGCACTCTTGACAACCTCTACGAGGTCAGATGGCCCCACCACAAGAAGATCATCAACATGCACTCCAACATAGGCCACCGGAACGCATGACTCTTCACTCACAAGTTGAAAGAGGCAGGGATCTAGGGGACACTGCACGAAATGAAAACTCTGTCCTTTGAACTGCACCCGGATCTTCAGCATGTCTCGTTTTAGACGCTTCCACCATTTCCTCGGAGAGTCGGGAAGACCAAAAATCCCTTTGTTGACTTTAAGAAGCTGATCAGGATGCAAGCCTCCGAGACCGTTCTTCGGCTGCTTGAGGTAGAGCTCCCTTTCCATAGGATCTCCATTCAGAAAAGCTGCCGTAATATCACCGGCAGCGGCCACCCAGTTCTCATTCTTTCTCCGACTCGCGAGGACCTGAAACAGGGTCAGGATGGTGAGTCTCCCGATGGTGGGAGCGTCAGTCTCAAGATGCTGCACATCCGGGTCTTTGTGCCCAGCCACGACCAATCTAGCCTTGTGTTTCCAAGGGACACCCGGGTCGATCTTCCTGCGACTCCAATTCTTGTCTCTGTAAGCGAACCTCGATGAAAGGATCCTGTCACTAGAGACTTCATCACGAATGCGGTTAGACTCTGAGATCGAAAGAGGCTCGAGCGCGGCATGATCAATATGTTCGAGATATTGTTTGTCCTCTGCAGCACGAAATGCCTGATGCTCTTCAGGGGGAATTAACCGCCAGGGAAGCTCCTTCTCAAGCTGCTTCTCTAAGGCCCGTTCAGTTTGGCACCGCTTAAGCATGTTGACGGAGTGCACCCGGGATCCTGGTGTTTTCTGTCGGACCCTCCGTGCCACAGCAGGTGCGGAGCTTGTTGCATCGTCCCGTCTCTTAGCCCCGATTCCCTCAGTATGCTGATCCCCGGAGTCCTGCCCATCGCCACCTTCGAGATCCAGCTGGATGTTGTCCCCATCATTCTCAGGGCCAGACCAGTCGATATCATCCAGGTCCATGTCCTCAGGCAGAGCAGAGATGTCCTGTTCGGGATCCCGTCCCACCGCAGGTTCTGATTCTGGTGGTTGGTAGGTATCGGGATCATCGGGATCGAGATTCAACAGCCGCTCCAGATCGTCGCGGGCGACCCTCGTTGAGAAGATTTCACCAAGCTCCTCAGAAGTTGCGGGTCTTAAGTGCTCTTCAGCGACTAAGTGACATCGGCCACCGAAGGAGACCCACCAGTTCCCATCCTATGATAGTCCTGGGTCCCCGCCATTGTCCACGGCGCGTAGCGGGCGTAGCGACCTTCTCGATACGGTAGAAGCACACCATTTCTCCAACGGCATAACCTCCACGTTTAACCCGGGATCTCTGAATCAGTGCCCTCCTGAATTTCGTATCAATCTGGGTCCTGAAGAATGCCATCTTAGCAGCTGCTCGCACTCCAACTTCACGTTGCCGTCGACGGTCCTCGGAGATGATCTCGACGAAGCGTTCCTCATCAACACCTGAGCACAGTTCTTCAGGGGTCCGGGGATCTTTGCCAAAAACAGCTTGCGATGGAGAGAATCCATGTCGACGCCTCAGCTCGTTCTTTGCACTGTTCACGGCTTGGACCGCCATGTGCATATCATCCGACGTAATGGATTTCTCATCGATGACCCTTTGTAGTATTTCCTGATACCACAAGCCATGTCGCTCCACAATTCCCTGCTGCCAGTGAGCTTGTCCTGCCGATGTTCTAAGTTTGCAACCGTGAAATTCTGCATACTTAGACACACCGACCTGAAGGCCGGATTCCAGATCAGCAGATATTGTCCCAGGAGCTCCGAAGACATTTCCCCACACCTGAGTGAACTGTCTGCAGAAGTCGTCTCCGGAATGACCCTCAAGCTCAGCGACAAGGTGAAAAGTCGTGGAGTGATCAATGATAGAGAGGAACTCATGCCGTACACGATCCGAGTCAAAAGCCGAAAAGACATCGATGCTCACCAGCTGATTCATATCTAACAGAGAGGGTAGTACTGCTGGCCTGGCGCTGCCAGTCTTCTGGTTGCGCGAACAGACATCACATCTCATCTTCTTGCAAGCCTTCAAGATTGCCTCTTCGGCCCCCGCGTAGCGTAAATGCCTCATCATATCAATCTTGGGGTGCCCGAGGTTCTGATGTAGCCGTGCAAGTGCGGATTGTACATGCTTAGGAACACTCTTGTCAAAGTGTATTGCCGAGGCACCATGGTGTTCATCATGTTTACTCTGGTCCTCAACAGAAGCTACTTGTACCTCATTAGTACGCGCACCTTCTCCAGCTCCGGGGTCACATTCTCCACGGTGACCACCGACCCGTAGGATGCGATCTCCATCGATGTCCTGGTAGGAATGAGGTTGCTCTCCTAGGAAGTTCTTTAGTCTCGGGTTTGTCCAGACAGGGTCATGGATTTCAGCCTGGTACACGAAGGTCCCTCCCAACTCAAGCTGGAAGTCGGCCGTCGCAACGACCCGGTCGAGGGTTTCAGGAACAGTCGTAGTTCCCTTACCTTGAAACCAGAGGAGCTGGGGCTTCAGGGACTTGAGGGTACCATGGATGTCAAGACTCTGGTCAGGATTCAGAAAAGCATCCCAGGGTAAAGGCTCAATAGTCTTGAAGCCCGCCTCGATCACTTCATAAGTGAGCTTTGCGCCGCCGATCTCAAGGAGAGTTACCTGATCGGGAGTTTTTCCGAATGGCATGGTTTCTGTGATGTACGAAGAAGCCGCAGTCATACTCAAGGTAATCAATGCACTTGCACGCCGGGCTCCCTTCCACAGACTCCGTCTCACACTCTTCTTTGGTCTAAGATAACGTTCCTTTTCCCATGCCTCAGATCCCTCCGTGCGCCCCAAAGGAAAACCGCCACTACGGAGTACATCCCGTTCAGGTCGTGACATTTCACCGATTCCCCTAGTGGTGAAAGCAACAATACTGCATCTGGTACCGGACCATTGCTCAACAGCATGACGTACTTTAGGGCTGAAGCTCTGCATCTTATGCCTGGTGTCCCGGAGATATCCTTGTGCTCGAGTTCCATCAGAGAGAAATACCTCATCGACATCACCAACACGTATCACCTCGGATTTCGAATCATGTTCAAGCCAGAGACGCCCTCTAGAGAACTGACCAAACGATACTGTCCAGTTCAAGGTGGCACTCAAGTTGTGGGCATCTCTGTGCGGTCCAATGTTGCAGTTGTACCCGAGCTGGATGCTGCTCCACTGTCCTTCGGCACCGTGGTGGCGCATGAATGCGTTGAAGTATCTGCTGGCATACCAATAATCATAAGTCTTTCGGATTATGCCATAGTGGTTGCCATGTGAGTAAGCCCCCAGAGCGACACTGCAAGTGCTTTCATGGATCTTCCTCTTGCGGGAGTTTTGTGCAAGCCTGCAGACTTGTTCAAGGAGCCATTCGCATGATTCAAACGAGAAATCCTTTTTCGTCAAGAGCTCGCGGGCCCGGCATTCAACCGAAGAGATGTCTGATACAACCGCTCCCGTGACAGCATTCTCCTGACAGTCAAAGAAGTTCTCACCGATGCAGCTACTATCCTCAGTACCACACGATATCACAATCCCGTCATCAGGAGATACCTGCCGGCCCTCGGGCGGTTCGCCCTCTGACTCATAGTCACTCGGATAGACCTCAATCTCCTTCACAAACCGAACTTGTCTTTTAGGGCGGCCAACCGTGTCATGAGTGCTTCCATCTCGGCCTTCACCTCCGGCGGTACATCCTGGTTCATCTTGTCCTTCTCGCCCCCGTCGCGCCCCTTGGTGCCGAGATCCGCTTCGTTGATGAGCTTCTGGTAAGGTCCTTCGGCGTCGCCTTTGACGCATCGGTCCGCCCCACTTGGCTGTTCAGTGACCTGGCTTCCGAAGACAGCTCGCTCCAACCGTCCTCGCCCCAGCTCACCACTGAAACTCCGTCCGCTGGAATTGGGACTCGTGCGTCCTCCTCCGGATCCTTTTCCATTTCTGGACCCCCTTGGAACACATGTGCCGCATAAGTGCTGAGGCTCACCAGATCCGGGCTGGACCCCTCTGGCCCACGCTCCTTCACCTCCTGGATGGCCCACTTGAGGTAACTCACCGGGACCTCGCGGAAGAGCTTGCCACGATGGCGCCCGAATGCCACCACCGCATCCCCTTTGCTCTTGGTGCATGCATCCCTGATCATCAAAGTCAGAACCCCGTTGGTTGCCTTCTCCGGGGGCTCGATCTCCAACAGCCTGCACTGCTCCAGGAGTTGGGACTTGTTCATGGACGCCAGACCCTTGGGCACATCCGAAACATCCCCGTTGGCCCTTTTCTTCTCCTGAATCAACTGCCGGAGCTCGCCTGTGCTCCACGATGGGTGCACCGTGATGTTCAAGGAGGCCGCCTTCGAGAGCAACTGGGCCTTGTTCATGTGCCACACATTCTCGGTGGGGATCGACGAGGAGGCCATCACTCTCAGGAGGGTGAGCGGAAACGGTGGGGATAGGATCACACAGCGCGCTCTTTGCGGCTCGGGAAAAAGTCGTTCTTCCAACCCAAAGAACAGGATGTTGCGATTCTGTTGCAACCCTCCATGCATCATGCACTTGACAGAGTCCATGTGTGTTGCTGCATGTAATAGCTGATGCGCACCTAACTTCCCCAAGCGTAGCAAGTAGCTCCTGCTTGATCTCAGCTTGGTTCGTGGTCCATCGAGTCGGGTCGAAGAATCCTCGTCTAGGAACGACATGCACACGGATAAGGAGATTAGGGGTCTCAATCCAGAAATCCTTGGAGATCGCAGTCTTACCCCACCAAGCCGCGAAGAGATCTGTGTTAAGCGAAGCAGCACACAGCATATTCCGGATCTCCGCGTTGATCTTCTTGGGATAAAAGATTTTGGGAGTCAGATTTCCCAATGGTCCTCCGGCGGGGAATGCTTCGTTCCTATCTCTGAACCTCGGGGGTCGTGCAGACGATGCAACATCAGAAGTCATGTAGGAACCATGCACCATGTATTGCGACTGCGCCGTGAACAGTTTGACTTCGTCGTCATCCCACTCTTGGGGAGACGGGAGCTTATGGCGGCCAAAAGCCTTAGGGTTCACTTGGATGGCGGGATGTCCATTGTCCGTAGTGAGGAGCCCGAAACCGTCGATCCCGAGATGCTTGAACCGAGCAGTATGGTTCTCAATGTCATAGACCATACCCAACTTGCTGAGGGCTTTTCGGCTCAAAAGCAATGGAACCTCACCATCGACGACCGAAGCTCGAACGACAAAGCATTTCCCGCAGATCTCCATGGCAATCGAAACCGTATAGTTAGCCCGAAACAGCTTTGAGGCACCGAACCTGAAGTCATCCTGGCTGTTGATAAACTGGGTCTCCACCCCTGAAGCACGAGCCAACTTCAAGTAATCATCAAGCCACCTTTGCCCCGTAACAGATTTGCTACATGCAGTATCCGTGATGGCCAGTAGCCTGTCGCCGCCAAGGTTGCCGACCTCATAGGCGACCTGGACAACTGTGCCCTGATTGGAGTCAGTGCTGGCGGACGTGAGGTGCGCTTGCTGGTCTGGAGGTTTCTGTTGCCGGGAGTTCAGAGGACAAACCGAGTCCTTGTGCCAATGACCCTTCCTGCCGCAGCCGGCGCAAAAGGATCGTGCTTTAGCACTCGCAAGCCGGTCCTCAATCGCCTGCTTTCCTTCATCAGATGCACGGCGACTGTCCTTGATGACACGGGGATCAACACCACGAGCTTTAGCAACCTCTCGGTACTTAGCTTTAGCCGTTTCCTGCGCAACGAAGGCCTCGTGGAGAATGACTGCTTCTTCCTCCGTCATGGCGTCACCATCTTCATCCTGGACCCCCTCGTCACCCTCATCAACTTCATCAGCTTCAGTCATGTAGGCATTCTTAACCCCCTTGCCCTCAGAGACAAACCCCTTACGCGGCTGCCACGGCGGTCGCAACGACTTCTCATGTAGCACTGCAGCTCTCTGGAGCTTCGTAGTGTTGTAGTCGTTGCCAACAGAGGCGAGCAAGGAAAGTTCCTCCGAGCTTGTTAGCCCAAGGGAATTAAGGTAAGCCCACGCCTTTGCCACTTCGGGTAGACGGCAGTCTATTTCGAGAAGACGGGAGTGGCTTCTGTCGAACGTTGAATTGAATTCACGAATGGTCTGTCCAGGCTGTCGTTTAAGTCTCTTGAAAAAGGCCGTCAAACTTTCTGCAATCTTCGAGACTTCAACCTCCTGATACCTTTCGGAGATCCAAGCCCGGAAAACCATGAGCCCCTTGTCGCCTGCCAACTCATCGACGTTGAGCTCCTCTGATTCCACCCAGGCTCGCCCTGACAAATGCTGATAAAGAATGAGTGCCTGTTGACTTGAAGGTGTCTTCGTGACCTTCACCCAGGCATCCACCTGGCGAAGGTAGGACCTGGCGCTGACGCCAAGTTCGTCCCCTGTGCCGCTGGCATCGAATTTCGGGACAGCCATCTTCTCACTCACGGAACCCTTATTCACAGAAGCATCGGAAACCGAATCCCTGACCCCAGCTGAAGTGGTAGCCCTGGTAGACTCATCCCCGGTCCATGCCCCTGAAGAGTTCCACGAGGCCCGTCTGTGGCCTCTCCGGGCCTCATCCTCGTTACTGTTCACTTCGTGAGAGGGATGGTCCTCCGATCGTGAGCCGGAGCCCTGACCATCATCACCGTCATCGTGCGAACCATGATGAAACTGAAAAGAATTGTCACTCCACTCGGCCCCTGAGCCCCAGGGCCAGTGCTTGTAGCGGCCATATGAACGAAGCCACCACCCATAGCCAGCCCAACGATCTCCCCAGTTCCAGCCAGAGCTATCCCAACTCCAGTTGTCCCCATTCTGATCTTGAGCTTGTTCGGTTCGGGGTTCACTCGAGGGGGCTGTGTAGTAAGAAGTAGGTTGACTCGCCCCCTCATCAGCATACGCCATGGGCGCCAGAGGATCTACAAACCCCCGAAAGACACAGGAGACCGGCGACCGAGAAGAGACGACCGACGGGACACACAGAAAGAGAAACCCACAGAAGAACCCGGAAAAGCGGCCCGGGCTCCGCTACCAATGACAAACTACAAGAGGCAAAACACTGCCTGACCACCTCAAAAAGAAGATGCCCGAGACCCTGGTCCTAACCCTTCTCAAGCTTAAAACCAGCCCCCAAGCCTCTCAAGAGACCCCGAAGACCCTAGCACCGCAGAGCACCTTGTTTCACTGAACCCGAAAGCCTCGAGATTTGTGCGTGTCATCCTAAAGAGAGGAAGCGCGCTGCTTCCTTGCTGGCTTTTCGCCGAAGATAGGGCTTTGGTTTCACATTTAGGGTTTAGGGCTGTGCAGATCAGCACCTTTTGTGCTTGGGGATCGGCTCTCCTCCACTCTGCGGTTCAAGCACTCCCTCGTCTGGTTCGAGTCCCTCCTGGCAGCGCTTGAGGCTAGCAAGATGTATATCATGCATTTATATTAATATGTGGAAGGGTAGGGTTTAGGGTTTAGGGTTTAGGGTTCAGGGTTTAGGGTTTAGGGGGTCATGGGATCTTGGATTCAGTGTTTTGGGTTCAAGGTCCAAGTCGTAAATCCTAGACTCCTAGACCCTTGAAGCCCGATCTTGCACGCAAAAACCCGAAGCCTAAGTCCCTCAGCCCCCCCCCAAAAAACACCCTCTACCGGAATGCATCAACCGAAGACCTTGAAAGCCCGACGCTGTAAACTCCCCAACCCTAAAACGAACTAAACCCTACTTACTTTAACCCTAAACCAAAGACGCCCTGGACCCATAAACATCGGCCGAGCATGCGCCGATTCTGCCACCGCTGCCGCCAGCCGCAGAGTGTTCTTCCTGAGCGGGGGGGAGGGGGGCATACTATACCTGCAAACCAAAAAGCCTACATGCATGCGGTACGTTTCTGAACTCTGCTTTGAAGAAAAGAAGGACTGCTGGGTTACAAGTATTGAAGCTAGGGTCTCTCTGCAGGGACCTCTACATGGTGCCGGTGAGGCCCTTATCTGAATCATAAGACATAAGAGATCCGAAATTCTTGGATCCTGTATATAAGACGGAGGTATGCCCTTTGTGTGGGCTTCTTCTCAGGCCTTGAAGCCTTCAATCAGTGTTCTTCTGGTGTTCAAAGGGTCTTCTCCGTCAGACAGATTGCAGCTTTAAGAGGCGTTTCAGCATTTAGACATTTAGAGTCTAGAGCCCGGGTTCAGGGATTTACAGGTTTCAGGGCTTCGAGATTGCCGGAAGCACTACTGACCATACAATCTCGGAGATTAAACCATGGCCATGCAAAACATCTACAGACATGTCTGCATCTGTTAGTCTGCCTGCCTGCCTGTCTGTGCATGTATGTATATGTATGTATATGTATGTTTATGTATGCGTGTGTGTATGTGTGTATGTATGTATGCAAGCATGTATGTATGTATGGATACATGTATGTATGTGTGTATGTATCTGTGTATCTGTGTATCTATGTATGGATGTGTGCATGTATGTATGTATGCATGTATGTATGTATGTACGTATGCACGTGCGTGTCTACGTACGTACGCATGTATGTATGTACGATCTATGTATGTATGCATGTATGCATGTGCGCATGTGTGTATGCGTGTGCTTTATGCATGTATGAAAGTACATGCCAACGAAGGGATAGGTCTAGGTTTTCCAGGTTCGAGATGGTTCAATTGGGGATTGAATGAACAATGATATTCCGGGGGCGGTCTGGGCGAAGGTATCGTGGAACACAGGGATGACATGAACAGGGCGTCGGGTTCAGGCTTGGGTCACTTGGAGCATGGACCCGCAACTCAAACAATTAACTAACATATCAACAATCAATCAATCTGTCTTCTTATGTATTTGTCTTTCTCTGTGTGTGTGTGTGTGTCTGTGTCTGTGCGTACACATGTTAAGCATGCATGCCTATCCGTATGTCCTTGTTAAGACGCACGTTACATTAAA
>BGNK01001832.1:53704-116464 GCA_003297005.1 Symbiodinium sp. clade A Y106
GAATGCTGAGTCAACAGGTTAGCCACAGGAAGGTCGAAAGGAACCACGCGACGATTCTCCAGGAACCCGGCGACCGGTGCTTTCGTAGAGACCTCAGCAGGAATACGGTTTAGGGTTTAGGGTTTAGGGTCATTTCCACAGAGGCTGCGGTGGCGATTGCAGATTTACGACAAGGCTGAATCTCCAGTGCTCCGGGAACTTCTTGTTCTAGCACATCCGCGTCAGGCGTCGAAACATGTTTCAACAGCCGTGGTGGCGGTAGTGCAACATTCGCATACTCTGCATGTCACTGTCAAGACACTGGGCCAACGAAAAGTTGCTGTCTGAATACTGCTCCATCGAATTATCATTGTGCAGGAGCGTCGAGCCTTTTAACTCCTGAGCCAAGAGCCCTATAGCCTATAGGGCCTATAGCCTTTGGACCATTTGGAACGCTTTCAAGAATCCGAGGCCCTTAACACAACGGCCAACTTCTATCCGGAAAGTGCCAGCGAATCAGCCCCGAACTCATCAAAGCTCAGCTGAGCGGTCAGCATCAGTACACACCACACCCACCCCCTAAACCAAGTTCGATTAGACTGTGCCGGTGTCGGGCCATGGCACCACCAAGCCCCAGTGCATAAATGTACATAGATGGACTCAACATGCGGACTGGCGAAGGGTGAATTATAGACTTCGTACAGACTTGATGGTTATGCTACTGTAGAGTGTCGCAAGCACAAGCACAAGGAAACACGGACCCTGATCGGGGCAGTCACACATGAGGCCATGCGGGATGGAAGACGTTGATAGCAAACACGGCTCAATTTGTGGATAACTTGCACCTGTCAAAAAGCATTGCAGCTCCTAAGCCTGAACAGGTTTATAAACATGACCGTAGTGACCGTAGTGGGGTATCTGGTATCTGTTCATACATATATATATATATATACACGCACTATGTATAAGTATATACTATGTACAAACCTATGTAGGTGTGTGTGTGTGTGTTTGTATACACATGAAAACTATATAGATATATACATATGTAAACATGAAGATGTATGCTATGTCTATGTATATCGTGTATACATGTATGTACGCACACAATACACACACACACACATGTCAATCTGTTAATCTATAAGCATCCCATTGTCGCGTATACGCTTTTTCATCGATGAGGTTGGCGGGATTGGAGTGTAGACTTTTCTGCGTTGGAGCGATCTAACCTAACCAATCGACGCCTACGAGAGGTGCCTTAAGGGAGGGTTGCTCACCGAAACTCTACACACTTAGACCCTAGACCCTAGACACCTAAACTGTAGATCCTAAACTCTCAAGGCAAACCTCTGTCGGACCGATTACCCAAAACTCTCAACCCTAAATCCTCAAACCCGAACCCTAATTGCCCTAATTCCTCAGCCCCCCACGAGTTCCCAAAAGCTCAGTCGATCCATCTGTCGGAGGAGCGCTGGAAGCCAGTCTGGCCTGGGACCCCCACGCAGAGTATAAGAATGAGGGCTTAGGGTTGTTTGGTTTCGGGCTTAAGGGTTCAAGGTTCTTTGGTTTGGGTGGCTTTAGGGTCGAGGGCTCAGAGCTTTACCCTAAGGCTCAAAATGGCCCAAAAGCCTTATATAATATGGTCTTTAAGCCCAAAAGCCTCAAACTATGAGTCCTCAGAGCCTTAGGGTTAGGCTTAGGAAGAAGATGGGTTTTTCTTGCAGTCTTCAGCCAAGGCAAGGGGCTCAGAGCCCTTGGGTTCTCACGACGTCGCGTAATGTAGGGGCCGTAATAATTCTTAATTGGTTTTTTGGGGTTCCTTATTGTAGATATAGAATAAACCCCCAAACCCTATTCTAATTAATTCTTAAGGCCCCTACAGTAGGAGCTAATAGCTGGGCAAGCTCCGCGCTTCACCGGAGGCAGCAGTTTTTGCAGACCCAGCTTGGCGAATGTAGCACAAGGGCTGGACAGGTTAGACTAAGGCCCCGAAAGGGGGACAAGCCGAAGGAAACGTGTTCGACAAAATGTTCAGATCATCTTTCTTCTTATGGTGGCAGCATGTCTGTGTGCATAAGCCCTATCATATGCAAGACCGAAACCCCTGAGTCAAAAAACCCTACAACCTTTTCACCAACCTGAAACCCTGAAACCCTGAAACCCTGAATCTTAGGGTTTAGGGTTTAGGGGTTTAGGGTTTAGTCAGAGCCCAGTTCAGAATCCCAAGACCAAAGGGGCCGCAGAAGCGAAATCGGGAAAACCAGGGCAAGGGCGGATCGGTAGGCGGCTCCTGGCTGCAGGTGTTACACGGATTGCACAAGACAAGATTGGGGTTTAGAATTGGGGGCTTCGCTCTTTGGGTTTGGGGTTTTTGGGGTTGAGGGTTGGGCTTTCGGAGTATGATTTGGGGCTGCGAGCAGCGGATTTTGAGGAATATTTCGACTCTTACCTGCTTGAGAGTCAAGGATCTGGGTGTCACATCGTGAAGGAGGCCTTCAAAAGGTGTTCAAGCCGTAACCCGTGCTGTACATCTTGCATATGGCGACTTCAGGAACCAGGAGAGGAGAATGATGAGCGTGGCTTCAAGCTTCATCGGGGATTCAAAATGCAAGAGCAGAGATCTGAGTTCTCTCGATTTATGAACCCTTGCCTGACCCATCGTTGAGGACTGCCCTTCGTGCTGTGACCAACCCCATTCACGCCACATCCACAGAAGCAGTCACACCCCAGAAACGGTCGCAAGACCAAAGGCTGCGGAGCCTTCATGGCTTCGTAGTCGATCCGTCTGTCCCGCACCTGTCCCGGAAAGCTTTAGGTGATAGCTTCTGGACGACAGTGCCACCAAGACCCATCCTGAACTCTGAAGAGCTTCAAATCTATATACCCTACACCAAAACCTATGTGGTAGTCGTTGTCTTGCTATCCAGCCAAGTCTAAAACGGGTTGACGGTTTACGTTAATAAATATCATACGCAACATATGTATATATATATATATACAAGGTTGCTCATTTATTTGTACCTATAGTTTATTTCCTTCAGTGTAGGCATGAGCAATTGAGATAACACTCAACAAAATCAGGAGGAGGAGGCGGAGCAGGAGCAGGAGGAGGAGTAGGAGAAGAGGAGGAGCACGAGGAGGAGGAGGAGCAGCAGCGGAAGAACCAGCGGCAGAAGCTGTGCCAGCAAAAATAGCCGTCGTCATCGTCTTATCCATGGTCGTGTTCGCAGTCGCAGCAGACTAAGCAGCAGCAGCAGTAGTGGTGGTGGTGGTTGTCGTTGTTGCAGAAAGACGAAGTTAATTGTACATGTAGCTGAAGCCGAACCCTCAACAATCGAAGTCTTGAACTGACTGACACCCCAAATCGGAAGTGCAATGTCGCCTTTACATACAAGAGCTCGTCCAGTTGGTGCTCGTTGCCTGCCGACCGCAGGTGCTGGCACACACAGTCAGTCGCGTTCGAGCTAAGGTTGTCATGAGCACACCCTGACCCTTGAGCTCTATACCCCTATATGCGAACGTGATCAGCACCTTAGAAGCAAAGTTATTGCGCTGCAGAGTTGACGCCATAATCCGTCGGTTCCGGCATTGAGACATGTGAGCCATTTCAATCTACAGGGTTTGGGATTTTGATGCTGCGAGTTTTGAGTTGCAGGGTAAGTAGATTCAGAAGTGAAGGTCAATCCTGGCCACTCTACTGTGTTACACCCTCTAAACCCCAAACCCTCGAGCCAACATAACAAAGCCTTACGGCAGAGCTGCCGGCCTTCCCGGCAGAGTGCTTGGTGATGGAACCTCAGACTCAATCGGTTGAGGGCTTCGGGTTGGGGGTCCGCGCAGGAGAAGTTACCAGCATCATGCAAGCAAGACACTACCCAAGCAATAACTGGCATGATGACCGAACTGATCTACTATTCAAGGCTTGGTGGTTTAAGGTTTCGGGTTTCGACCCATTGCCGTCAGCAGGCTTTAGCACGTTGTCCAACTCCTCCGGCTTCCAGTCGATCTTCTCGTTGTCACTGCTGACCTGCATGGACCATTTTGAGCGCTGCCTTTCTCGGCGAACACGCTTTATTCTGAAACAATTGTCAACACAGAAACGGTAGTCAATGACGCAGACGATCAGGGAGCATGGTAGAAGAGACCCATAGTATACGACTAAGATCGCCGGTGGAAGAGCCCCCGCGAGAAAAGCAACGTACGTATGGGTCGACGTAACAGTCCGTGTCAAAAAGCAGCTGTAGCGCTACAACAGTATTATTGATGCTGTAAACACACTAAAATTCCGCCGTATTTCTCAAATGCTTATCCGCAAACTTTTACTGATGAGTTTGATGGGTTCGGAAAACTCAGTTCTTTCGAGTAAAATGTGATGCTGGTTATGGAGCAGACTGGCCTCCAGGCGTAGCTTCTTATTGCCGATGCAGAGCCTCAGGACGCCAAGGGCGAAAAGGTTGCTTCCATGTGCAAGGCAGCTGCGCAGTGTGCACCCCACAAACGGTATAAGCCCATGTCGCATGGCTCACTACTTTCGTCGGGCAAGCTTGTACACAAGCACATGCCCGTTCCACCAATTCCAGCAGAAACGTTCAGTCAAGAGGTGTAACCATGCTTTTGCATGGAAGATGATTGGTGCAAGCAACGGAGATCTTCTATCGGCGGATCCGAGGGCATCCGTGCAGTACCCATTTGCCGTACTTGTCAATGCTGTGAGAATTCCCGAGGCCCCAGTGTTTAGAGTGCACGGCCAGGTGTTCGAGGTTTGCGAGGTTGCAGGGTTTAGGGTCAAGAGACGAGTTTCGAGACTACAGGCTTTTTTTGGGCTTTCGAGATTCTTCTCTTTTTCATCAGAAGAAACCAAAAAGCACAGCAATCTCACGTCAAGACACCAGTGAGTGGCAAGTCTCAGCCTGCAAACCCTGAAACCTGAAAACTAAGCATCAAAATACCCTACATCTACATGCCCACAAACACTGAAACCCTCGACTCGAACTGAAAACAGAACACATCTGAAGCCTGGTGCCCTAACCCTCCAAACCCTAAAGCCCTAAACCCAACAAAAAGCAATATACACGAAGACCCTAAAACTCTAAACCCAAGAACTCTCAACCAAATCCTGAGACGCTGACTGATAGTTGTGTTCGGCGGGTGACGTCGTGAGAAGACCTGGGGCGAGTCTGGCCCAGACATGCACGAAACCGCGTGGGCAGGATCATGCTCAGGAGGATGACCATGATCATAATCGTGATCGGATCATCCTGATAATTCCCATGGTGGTGATGATAGGGAGGAGGGGGAGGCGGAGGAGGAGGAAAAGGACGAGGAGGAGCATCATGATCATGATATTAAACATGATACAGTGACCATACGCATGGGCCGTGCTCCGCTGTCTGTTCAGAGTAGTAGTAGTAGTAGTAGCAGAAGAAGAAGTAGTAGTAGTAGGTAGTAGTAGGTAGTAGTAGGTAGTAGTAGGTAGTAGTAGTAGTAGTAGTAGTAGTAGTAGTAGTAGTAGTAGTAGTAGTAGTACTAGTAGTACTAGTAGTACTAGTAGAACAAGAAGAAGAAGTGGTGGTGGTGGTGGTATAGTACAAGAGTAAGTACTAAAGTAGTAGTATGTAGTAACTAGTCGTCATCATCATCATCGTAGCACCGGCAGCAGCAGCAGTGGTAACAGTGGGAGCGGCAGCATTTGTAGCAAAGGCAATAGTAGAAAGCAGCAACGCAACTAACTGGTGGCCATGGCTTTCTTCGCCGGCGCACCCCATGTGCCCTCCTCATCTTCCTCCTCCACGATGAAGAGACTGACGGGAGCCTGGTCCGTATAGGCACTTGGACGTAGCATAGCAGCAGCGTAGGAGTGTATTTTGGGGAGTACATTTAAGAGATGAAACAATATCATGCGAAAGCTGTATTCTCAGAGCCGAGCTACGCACAAGCTGCGTGTGGCATATCAAGACAAAAGCAGCATTGCCAACACATGTCTTTGAGCACAGCATGTTGCATTGCGTGGTACTGTCATGCAGCATGGTCGCTAATGTCGCGACAAAAAGCAGAAGCACGCAGAAGCTGCACATGCAGCGGAACTGTAAGATCGTAGTGGCACTTGACTGCTTTGTTCCTGGCACTGCAGCAACTGTAGCACATAAGTAAAAGCACGATCAAGTACCGATGCAAAAGGAAGCCCAGCCCAAGACTCTTGGGCCCTTAGTTAGTGCATCAGCAACAAATATATAATATAGGGGTCGGAATAATTTGCAATAGTATTCATGATTTCTTTTAGTATCATATGCCCCACAACCCTACTCTACTCTTAAGGCCCCGATATTAAATCGACTGATGCCTCATCCGGCCACTTCAGCTGAAAGCGCTCCCGCGGATCTTTCAGCAAAATCGGACGCCTGGGCCCAGAAGGGTCAAGCAGTACAGATGCGGCTTGATGAGGGCTTAGGGTTTAGATTTTACTGGTCTGTAACTAGGGCTTAGGTTGAGGGAGTAGGGCTTGGGTGTAGGGTTTTTGTGTTTTAGGCTTGCGGCTGTGGATTGACCGGCCAAGTGGCACCCAGTAGCCTCCTTTGCCCGCGAGGTTCAGCTTGTGGTTATCTTTCCTCAGCTGGAGTTCGTTTCGAGCTTGACTTTCGACACTTGTTGGTTGCCCCAAACCCCGAACCTCAGCGCAAAGATGTTGCGAGATCTTCCGAGAAGTAGAGGAACAGGAGAAACACAACCCCGGTTCTGCTGGCAGGATAGCAGCCTCGTGAGAAGGGAACCACAGCAAACCACTCGCGACAACGATGCGACACTGAACAAATCATGCAGCATCAAGGGACTGAGCAACCGCTTTGCCCGGGGATTCAACAACTGAACCCGAACCAACCCTAAACCCTAAACCCTGCAAGTGACACCATAAGGCGAACTGTTGAGTCGAGCAGCGACCCTTTGCGAATCACGTCCGGCGGATCAACTGCAGCAGCCGGAACTCTACAGTTGACAGAGCTTCTCTAAGGGTAGTTGTGAAAATTAGGGTCCCCTGTTTGGGTCCCCTAAATGGTAGGTGCCGTATTATATTAGGGACCCAAAAAGGGACCATAATTTTGCCAACCACCCCCATAGAAGGAAACAGCTCTTTCATGGGCCAGTGCTTCTCAACGATGAAAGACAGATAGGGCTCCCTCAAGGTTCAGTGTGTGCGGCTTGGGATCCAGGGTTTAGCAGTGCTGTCAGGCTTTGTTTTTGTGCTGAGACAACAAACGACTACAGATGCAAGAAGCGGAATAAGCAAAGTCATAATTGTCAGCCGCGCTCAACACACGCAGCAAATCATCGATCTTCATCGGGAAATCACCCTGCGTCTCCAGCCTTATTCCCTAAACCCACAACACACACTTGTGCCTGAGCCTCCAGCTTTTCTCCATCCTACGGGTGTAATTGTCCATCAGGGGTGGGCCTGTCTGCTCCAGCTTCTTCAACACCTTCTCTGCAATGTGCTCTTTGGCCTTGGGTGCCGTTCAGGGTGCAGGGATGAGGGTCGGAGAGAGGTCGCATCGAACCTGGGTGGTGTGGATCTTCGGGTCACATTACTTCGACGACCCCAACAAGTCTCTGTCATAAAAGCATCATCCGAAACCAATGGAAAACCTACGTAGACCTCATAAGCCCGAAGCTCCAAGTTTAGTTGCAGCAAACGGCAACATCGACGTCAGCCGACAGCAGCTCGAACTCCCCCCGAGGAGCCTGGCAAAGCGCATAAACGCAGTCCACCAACCCACAACCACCTACATGCACATGCATACATCCATACATTCTTACATCAATACATCCATGCATCCATACTTCCATACATCCATCCATCAATCCGTCCAGACAGACATGTGCGCACACGATCTCTCAGTGTCTCGCTCTCTCCGTCGCTCTCTCTCTCTCTCTCTTTCTCTCTCTCTCTCTCTCTCTCGCTCGTTTGTGCGCGCCACACCCCAAAGCTCTGAACCCGCAAACCCAAGCATGCACACGACACCGAGAGTCTTGTAGTCTCGATCCTGCAACACTAGCGAAAGCTAGCGTGCAGCTTGTGCTACAGCTGAGGCATGGTTCCTTAGGTGATGTACTTGCCTGGCAGATTTCGCCAAAGCAGAGCACCCAATTCACAGACCGCCTCTTTGATCGCCTTTGGGAGGCCCACGAGTGGACAAAGCCTTGACTGCTGATGCTGGATGCTTCAGAGTCTCAAGAAGTAGAGGATCAGGATTTTGCGTGGAGGATGAGTGCATTCCATAGACCAGTAGAGTAGGTAGTGCTGGATTGTGTCCTGTTTTCGATCATATGGGAACTTCTGAAGCCTGGCGATTAGAACACGAGCCAACTGATCAGCAAAATGGGGTCAGGAAAAGCGCTTCAAGGTATCTCGTAAACGACAAGCCGACCCACGACTCTGCACCACAGGCTGAGAAACATCACACTGTGATCCAATCCTAAGCCCAACCAGCCCGACGCCCCTGCTAGCTTTGCAACGGTTTCGAGTTTATTAGGGTGTAATTACCGGGCTTCAGATTGAATTTGGGGTTTGGGCTTCAGAACTGTCGCCTGAAAGCCCGAACCCTCCAAGCCCATCGCGAGACCAGAAATTTGCCGTGCTTCTCTGCCACCTGGCTCGGTCATGCTCATGAACTCGGCACCTAGACCCGCCAAGTAGTTAACTTGGAACGATTAGTATAAATAGCTCTCTCAGCACCTCGAAGAGCTTCTCCGGCTTGTCTGAGGAGTAGCGGTAGTTGTGGATGCTGTAGGAGTCGTGGGGTAGCTCTTTCACCTCAGTGTTTCTGGGATTTTTTAGCTCAGCCGTGAAGGCAACAGCTACATAATGAGAACCCGCTCTCAGACACCATGACGAAATCTGGCTACAAGAATCTACCTGACCTATAGGACCGGGGCAGGAAACATAGAGGATGCCTCGATGAGGAGATTGCTCTACATGGAACTCTCCAGCAAAACACGTCCTCGGCGACCGGCGTACTGGCGCAACTTGGTCAGGGAGTCGTTAGTAAGGCCCGGGGTCCTCACCTGCAGAAGCTTTGCAAAAGCTGCTGGCAAGTGCGAGGGAGTCCGTGTCCTGTACTATGCTATACTATTCTACAGTAAACTATGCTTTATACTATGCTATGCTAGACTTTTCCAGGCTATGCCAGGCCATTAGTAGACTCTACTATATTATACTAGACTATACTACGTTGATAAGCTTTCAAGAGCTCGGCCGGGCTTTTATGGATTCAGGCTCTAGCTCCCGTTTTTCGGGCACGGGACTAGCTCCCAGCAGAAGTTTGTCGCTTGGAGATAAAAGGATTGAAACCTTCAAGGTTTAGCTTTGGGGCTGACCAAGAAAATGCCCATGGAGAAAACCCACGAACCCTCAACTGATATAGGAGCATGAATAGTTGGGATAGGGGTTTGGGACGTCGTATAACCTTATCAGGAGGGACTACCAGAAAGAACTAATTCATTCTTGAAACACCTACGAAACCTCCAGCACACACGGGACTCCAAAACTTGCGCGCCCTCAGCCAAAAACAGCCCGCCTGACGGCTGGTGCTGCTGCTCATCAATTCCCATGCCTTAAGTCCCTTGGTCTGTCCTTCCCAGAGACTAGGAGAACGCCTGGACCAATGATTAGGCTGTTTGTTGTGCGTACGTGCGAGCGTCTGCGAGACCTTATGTGATATGCCGTCCGACATGCGTCTGCGCGGTGGCTGGCCGGGTCCGGTCCGGTAAGTGCTTCATGCGGGGCGATGAACAGTGAGCAAAATCGCCCACGCATCTTGTGAGTTCCTTCTGTGGCATGCTCAGACCGACGCAGAAGCTCGGAAGCCGAAGCGGCAGCGGCGGCAACAAAAATGACCCTCGGACACAATGACATAAGCATTGTCTTTATGATGACTGCTTCAATTCGAAACTGTTGCTATTGATATCGACGGTACTTGCTGTAGAACTGCCCAGACGATCTTCCACTCCCATCACACATGTGCCATGATCAAACCGACATCATCACAAACAGTATCACCACGGTTTTACTCAACTCATCGCCATCTTCATGAGCATCTACGTGCGAACATACGTGACGGGCCGCGTCTTTTGCACCATGCTCGTAAACAATGGCAGTACTCTCATCACCAATATCTTCCTTACATCACTATTCAGCACCTTCACCTTCATCTGAGATGTGCATCATCATCCCCATCACCACCATCATCGTCATCACCATAACATTGGCCTGCTCAAGCAGCAGCAGCAGCAGCAGCATGACCATGGCAGTGTTACCATACCCCATATAAGCTGCATCATCAGCGTGAATTGAATATCAACGGCATCACCGGGGTCAGAATCAAAACGGCGACCATCCCTGTTATCCACATAATTATCGTCATTTCCCTGCTCTCCTCGTCATCCTCGCCATACCCGCTCGACATAGCGATCAGGGCTGTCGTCATTAGCAGCCTTCCTGGTCCTCATTGTCCTGATCACCAGGCCGTAACACCATCGAGGACGACAAACACGACGACAACTCAACCAATCTGGGCGAATGCGGCATTTCAGCAAGCGCTTGCAGCGTCTACCCTGTTGCCCGATTGAGCATCGTAAAATGCCGCTGCACTCGGCGGCTTGCAGAGCCTCGCGCAGCCACCTTGGACAATGGCTTGGTAGGCAGCTACTCAGGTTAACTCATGCCAAAGTCATCATCATAACAGCAAGCATGACAGCGACCATCATCCTGATCCCCAAAATACGAAAACTAAGCTCGCAGACACAAGCGGACTGACAATTAAACTTTATGTGGTAAACTTATCCTTCTACCAGTACTACTGCTGCTGCTGCTGCCGCCGCCGCTGCTGGCGCTTCTGTTCTGTTGCTGCTGCTTCTCCTCCACCGCCCGCTGCATACCAACACCACGACCTAGCACTGCGTCACAGTCACTACCGACGACAATTCCAACTCTAACTACTAGTACTACTACTACTACTACTACTACTACTACTACTCCTGCTGCTGCTGCTGCTACCACTACCATTGCTACTTATACTATGTACTCCTGCTGCTGCTACTACTACTACTACTGCTACTATTACTACTGCCACTACTACCAATACTACTACTCCTGCTGCTGCTGCTGCTACTACTACTACTACTGCTACTACTACTACTACTACTACTACTACTCTTGCATCTTCACAGATGCTGTTTCCACTACTTGCGCGGATAAGATTCTTCCTCCAGTGCAAGAGCCGGACGTCCGAGGCCACAGCCTAGAAACGTCCTCCTCTCGGAGGAAGAAGTGTGAGGCCAGCCTGCTGTTTAGGGTTTAAGGTTTAGGGTTTAGGGTTTGGGGTACCCTAAACCCTAAACCCTAAACCACAGTTCCACGGTGCTCCACATCCTCAACTATGAGAAATCCGCAGCCCTGGAGGCCGAACCTTCAGACCGTATCCCATATCAACCTATATATTTACCTTTGTGTATATTATGTAAATACATATATATATATAGATAGATAGATAGATAGATGGATAGATACATGGTAGAATATACCAGAAATTCCCCAAGTTTCCTCCCTGCATAGCCTTCGCAGGCGCCGCGAATCCCCCCAAACCGTCACTGCTCCGCGAGCTTTTCGTAGAGGCAGCTGCCGTCCTCCGAATCTCCCAAATCGCCTCATGGGCGGATGAGGCGTGGCTTAGGGCTGCACAGCTTGGGGGTTTTGGGCGAAAGGAGGGTGCTGGGTGTGGGGCTTTGAAGAGTTTAGGAGAGGTTTAGAGGGTGCCTTGGTGGAGGCTCACAAGCTTCTACGGCTGCAGGGGTTTGGTAGTTCGGAGCTTTCGGTTGAGAGTGCTCTGGCAACATAGTTTATCCTGAGGCTGGCGCCCACTGTGATGTTCGTAACCAGTGCGTAGCCCGCGCCATCGCATCTTTCCTCGGGACTGAGACAGTCTTATTGTTGTTAGTATCGTTGCTATGATCAGCCTTATCATTCCTCTGGCGATTGTTACTACTATCACCATGGCATATTGTGTCTGAGCCCGTTTAGAACCGCAGAACCGCAGACCTTTGATGTGCACTTCTCCGTCAAGCTCTCCGAATCCTGCACACGGATCCGACAGAGAGCGGCCACAAGCAAGGAGTGTTAGAAACGCTTTATTGAGCCCCGTAGATGTGGCTATAGTATTATCAGTGCCTTATACTTGCTTGGTAAGTCCCCTCCTCCGTCAACCAAAGACAGGGGAGTCTCGAAAAGAAGGATCCAATTAGTGGGAAAGGACGCTTTGACCCCCAAACACCCCTGTAGTGGGAAGCCCCTGTGGCAGAAGGATCGGAGATCAGCTGTTGGCTTCGTTTGCGCTCGCCTTTGCTTGCAGAACAGCGGCTCAGGATGTAGAGCTTCTTTTCGAGTATGTACCTATAGTCTCCATTGTAGTTCCTTTTTTTGGTTTAACCAAATATATAATTAGGATCCTATAAGGTAACCCCAAAAAGGAACTACAATGGAGACTATAGGTAGAGCTTAGAGTCTAGGATCGTGTGGGGCCGGAATTGCCATAAATTCTGTACCTTTGCCCTCATTCATCCACATCCAACCCCGTGTTTGGGAATGCTGCTCTGAAGCCCAAGCGGAATCCGCCTGCTTAGCTTGTCATGTTTGTAATGCCCGAGAATGCAAGCAGCAGCTCCGCAACCGAAATCCCTAACCCTCAACCCTAAACCCCAAACCACCCACTCAAACCTACAGTGCGCTAGGCCCTCAGCCGCATGCTCCAAGCCCTGCAGATTCAAAAACTCCCAAACCCAGAATCCCGGTCCCCAAAAACCTAAACCAGAAACTGGACGGCTCTGACCCAAGTGGGACGTTGAAACCAGGAGGCGTCGAAGATGCCGACACAGCCCGCCCCATGCTTCAAACACCACTTCCGAGCCTCTGCAAGATGACGGTAAAAGGGGCCCAAAATAGGTGGAATAGGACTCTAAAGTAGATATGGTATGATTCTAGCACAGCGCCCTTTGCTATTCAGGCTTCTATGTTATGCAGCTTGCCTTGACCTGCTGGACGAGTGTAGGGTCCATGGTTTAGTACTGCTTTGTCTTTGGGATGGGGTTTCGCGCCTAAAGCTTCCGTGTGGGTTAAAAAAACAAAGCCCCGCAAAGACTGCTCGGGGAAGTAGGTCAGCAATAGGCTGTGGCTGTAGTTTGCGGTACACAGCAAAACCCAAAGGTGAGTGGCTGAAGGCTGATCATGTCGAGCTCGGACGTAAATTGCTAGAAGATTTAATTCCACTTGTCTCGATGTTGCGGAGTCTTGGCACGAAGACCCAAGCATGCTGTGGCCTCCGGAGGAACTAGACCCTTATTTCCGTTTGCAGGTTGATGGCTGAGGATCTGTGGAGGAGTGGCGTGACATAGCCCCCTAAACCCTGGAGCACTGGGAAGGCCTTCGGAAGCCTCTTGCGAGGCTTGCCTCAAGCGCATTAACCCTAAGTTCCCCAAATCCTTGCCTTCCCAGGCCGATTTCAAACTAAAGGCGGGCAATCTAAACCGCTACAGCCCAAACACTAAAACGACCTGAATTACTAAACCCGAGCCTGAACTGACTCCAAACCCCGAAACCTAAAACAGGTACGTATAGAACCCAACACCCAAACACTCAAAGCCCCGAAACCCCCTTGTAAAAGCCTTCTGAGGCCCCTACATAAATTTTACAGAGCCCTCGTCGAACCCCTGTCGAACCCGAATAAAGCCTTAGCAGGGGGCCTCCTCCCAGGTGCCCACAGGCTCAGACGCCCGAGGTTTGATGTGCTTCTCCCCGGGCTGGGCGCTCGGGTTCTCGAGGAGTTTGTAGGGGATTTATGAAGGCTTTAGATGGGGTTGATCTGTGTTTTAAAAAAGCGGGTGATATACTCGCGCATGCATCAGGGGATGGGGTCATAGTACATAGTATGGTTTGACTGCACGATTGAAACTGGACAGAACCCGAGCAACCCTCAGCCTTCAACCCCTCTACGCCCTCAACGGTTCAGGGTTCAGGGCTCAACTCTCAACCCGAGCCCAAAACGTACTCCGAGGCTCCCACAACATCTTTGCCTGCATGCTTCTTGTATTCGTCCTGCCCAGTCAGAACCCTGGAGATTTTGCAGGCTTTTCTTCTGCGAGCTTTAGCTGTGAGGCTTTAGGGTTTAGCAGGTTACTGGTTGCTGAAGGGTCCTCGGCAGCTGGATGAATTTCTCAGAATAGGTAGCAGGTAGCAGCACAGAAGATCCTACTACGACTGCGATGAGGCTTCTGATGCGGGGCCACTCATTTTGACAAACTTTCTGACAACTTCAACCCCGTACACTTAACTCTGAGCCCATACAAAGAAGTAACTTAAATTACAGGGTTCCTCAGTCATGCCCTGCGGAGACAACGCCCAAAGCCAGTAAGACCTCACCGCTGCTTAAGCCTCCCAAAACAAAGCAGCACGAAAAAAGCCCTGGGCCTTGAAACCGTTACAGGCCACTGGACGCTCTGAGACCACCTCGTTGGTGACCTATGCCGGTCTTACATTAGGGCTTTTGACAGTGCCACGGGAGTTTGTAGGTCGTCCCTATGTTGGTGTAGGGGTCTGTTTTTGAGGCGTTCTGAGTTTCGCTGGGGTCTAACACACCGCTTGCAGGAAGCAGCGGTGTATAGGGACAGGTATTTTGCCCAACTGTTACTGTAGGTGTAGGACTCTTGGGGCAAGAGGGTTGGGCCTGCTCTAGAGTCCGTTGCAATGCAGTTCCAGCCTAATGCTCATGATGCATCTATCGCTCTTCTACCCAAGGGTTCCGAGTCAACATGTCGACGAGTCTGCGTCTATCATTCTGATAGCCCGTCCGACAGATGGCACCTCGTCGCAGCAAACACCTTCACCGACCGGGTGGTTCTCCCTGCGGACGGTAACTTCATTGCAGGATCGGGTAAAGCTGAAGCTGCAACGGAACTAGCCTACCCCGTGCCTGCTAACCAGCAGTCGGATGCCATTGGGAGCACCTGCCGACACCCTTTGACCCCCCCGGCATTCCCCAAAGAAAATTCGCCAAATGTCTCTAACAAGGTCCCGGCCCCCCGGAGATGATGATCATACTTGTTATGTTCATACTATTACTAGCTAGTATTATGAGTATCGTTATATGTGTTCTTATTATGATTATGATAATTACTAGCTAGTATTATGAGTATCGTTATAAGTGCTCTTATTATGATTATGATTCTCAATCCTTATTATTAGTTGTTGCATCCTGGCGGGCTGCCTTCCTGCTGGCACTGTCCTCCACCTTCCGGAGAGCAGCCGCTAAACCTTCGAAGAGTTTCAGGAAGGCCTTTTGAGTCCAGCTGAGGAACAGAAGCTCTTGGGTGCAGGATGTTTTGGTCCTGTTTCTGGCAGCCGCTGCGGATTTCCGAAAGCCAGCGAGGCAAGAACTAGGCTGCAGTCTCAACAGTACTGAGCTACGGTTGCTGGTTCAGGCCTGTCATTTGGGTGAATCTTCGGCAGAAGGCTTTGAAGAGATGGTGCTGGCAGCTTGCGGCTGAATAACAAGCATGATTTGACGAGCGGATGCTCTTGTGCAAACCTCCGCTTGAGAAGCAATCAAGAACTCTCCTGAAGTTCCTTCTATTTCACCGAGGTTCGCATATTACCGAGGTTGCTAGGAGCCACAGCCACTTCCGGGTGCTCTGTACAGTGGTGCGTACAGATCTTCAGGCATCTCGCCAGAAGTTCTTTCTGGCTCTTGTAGTCTCCGAGCTTCTCGTATGCATTGCTCAGGTTGCTGAGAGCGTCGTCGTAGTAAGGGTGGTAAGGGTAGCAAGTAGTAGTAGGATACTGTTGGCTGTGGCAATGATAGTCATCCACACAAGTCTCTTCACCCGTCTCATGCTTTGAACCACAGTGTGAGGCTGTAAACAAAGCATAGCACGCAAAGGGCCAAGGCAGTGCTAGATTGGGGATGATACATAAATTATATTCTGATTTTGCTTCCTACTACTAGTGTATATGCATATCACTCTTACCATCCTCGTCCTCCTCCTCCCCCTCCGCCTGTTTCTGCTGCTGCTGCTGCTGCTGCTCTTCCTCCTCCTCGTCCCGCTGCTACTGCGGCTTCTGCAGATTTTGCCACCCCCATTGTTTCTGCTACTGTGAGTACTGACATTAATGTATTTTTCTGCTCCGCATGCTTCGTCCAATGCTCCGGGTTCGGGGCTAGGAAAGCTCCTTGGATGTTGCCTTCTAATGCTTGGGCATTTCTACCATCAACCTCTATACCCAAAGGCCCCAAAGTAGTTCCTTTTGGGGGTTCATATCTAGAATTCTATAAGGTAATCCCCAAAAGGAACTACTTTGGGGCCTATGGGTACTCTATACCTCCCTACCTCAGACCCAGAAACCCCGGAAATGCTGGAGCCTAAGATTAAAACTAAAGGCAACCCACTCTCGCCTGTAGCGCTCGTCCCAGCCCTGGTGGGGCACGTGGTACGTCTTCCAGACTTTCTGGCGGCCCTGGGTATGGCTTGCGACTCCAAGGCTCTAGAGCTTTATGAGTTATAAGAATACCAAATATATATATATATGTATATATACATACATACATACATATATGGCATCAGACTAGGACCAAGGTAAATATGCCAAGGTTGACAGTTCACAGAAGTAAGAGTGCTGAAGTAGCAACTACGAGTCCTGTTGAAAAATTGCTCAATGTGCACTCTTGTCGAACTTTTTGGCGTTACTACGCTGCCACATTTCTCGGGTTCAGGGCTTGGCATGAGAGATCTGTGCATGCGATGCAGGGCCTTCTGTGAGGTTGCAAGGTGCGAAGCTCCAAACCCTAAACCCCACACCCTGAGGTGCAGGTGCCTGGTGCTGGTGGGTCATACCCTGAAGCTGAAAGCCCTTGGCCCCTAGCCCCAAGAGCTCAGCCCACAAAGCTCGCGCGGGCCTCATCGCTGCGACTGACGTTCACCTGAAGCCAGGAGGCTTCGGATCAGAAAGGCTTTCGGGATTTGGGTCTGCAGGGCTGTACGGTAAGGAGTTTTTGTGGGGTTACCTAGGCTTTAGGGTTGTAGGGTTCAGTTCTTTCGTGGCTTGTAGGGATTATGGCTTTCGCGCTTCGGGCTTTGGGGTTCGCTAGGGCATAGGGGTGCAGGGACGAGAGCATCAGTGCTTAGAGCTGTTGCAACTTGTAACATTAATGGAAACTGCGTTGCTGCGACAGTCAGCTGGCTGTCTGCCTCCGTACTCGGAAATATTACTATTTCAGGAACTGTGAGGTAAGACTCCCGGCAACGGCACCGTGTGTGTTCGAGGACGTCTCATGCCACTGTTCATTCACTTACACACGAAAGTCTTGCCTGACCCGACCTTGGCTGTCAAAGCCCTCCAATCAAAACTTTCCTGCTGCACCCCCAATCCCTCCACGTAGCGGAACGCTGACTTCCACAAGGCCCCGGAAACTCTAAATCCACAGCCCCCAGCCATATAAAGGCTCATCGCTAAACTTTCAAATCCCACATTGCAGCCCAACCCCAGCTGCGCTGAACTTCCGCTATCACCATGACTCCAGTCCCGACATCGGCCTCCCACGTGCAGTCGTAGATGGGGACAGTGGTGGTAAATGTGGTCATGTGCACCGGGCTGCCCTGCAGCTCAGAGTGTTCAGGTCGTTAGGTTAATCATCAGGTTAGTGGGCCTTAGAATTACTGACAGCTTTCGGGTGTCGATGGACAGGAGTTTAGGCCTTGTCTCACGAGACAAGAGCACCAATCATACGCCAGGCACAGAAAAAGGAACTTCCAGTCTAGGGTGTGCAGTACAGGCAGTGCGGCTTAGGGCAAGAGCGCGCGCCCTCAACTAAATCCTGTGGAACATCCTGAAGCTGAGACGCTGGGAGACGGCAGGAAGCCCGCAAGAGCTCCAACTTTCAACTCGAAACACTTGCATACACGCACAACCCTGAGCTCACTGCGAAAACCCGAAACCTGAACCCCAAGCTGAAGCCCAAGACCTGAAGCCCTGAACCCTGAACCTTATCAATCCCAGAAGCTCCAAAAAAACACGCTACAGACTCGGAAGATATTTGGGGCCCCCTCCAAGCCCATCTCGTAGATGCACGTGCCCTGAGATGATCGCTTCCTCACCAGTGCAATGGAAACTGCTTCTTTAACTGGGCTTTTAAGTAACCAGGGAGAAAAAAGTATAGACTTTTATTTCATAATGGTTCCTTTGAGGAAAAAAGTACTAAAGTATGGTACTCCAAAGCCCAGTTAACTTGTTGTACAAATGCCTCAGCAGTTTCTAGAAATGCCCCTCAAAGTCGGTAGGCTCTTGCGCTGAGTTCAGGCATGTATTCTCTTAACTCTGTAGAGGCTCTTCTTCTTAAGGAATAGCCCCTAAAGTACAAGGGGGGCTCTTGTTTGAACACAAGGAATTTAATCCCTAATATAGTAGTCCCTTACGTCTACAGGGATTCTCATCCGGGCTTAAGGAATACATTCCTTAGAGTATATGGGCTTCGTGTTGTGAGGAATGACTTAACGGCTCAGGGCCACCGTGTTTCAGGGTGTGGAGTTTATATAAGGCTTCAAGCTCATCGCTTGATCGGGTTCTAGGGCATAGGGTCGCAACCCCCAGAAGGAAAGGCGCCGGAGTAGAAGGCAAGTTTTGTTTATGGTGCATCAGGTCCTGAAAGGGATGCAAGAAGTGATCCTAATCTAAACCTGTAAACCCTGAACCCCGAAACCCTAAGCCTAAAACCTAAACCCTAACCTTAAACACCTGAACCCTAAACCTAAACCCTAGTGACACAAGAGTGTAACTGCATTCAGCAGCCCAGCTGCAACGTCGGGCCGGCTCCGATGAGGTGGAACTGAGCGGTTGTTGAAGTATTGCGGCTTATGAGTTTAGGGTATGAGTATAAGCGTTTAGGGGTTTAGGGTTAGACTTCGGGGTGAGTGTTGCTCCCCAAGAACTCCAGGAAGTGGGCATAAAGTGCCTTGGAGTATCATGGGCAATGGTTTGGGGCTACAGCAGCAGCAAAGAAGCGCTGGGAGCGGGACCGGTTGTTCCTCGCCTCGGATGCAGCACTCTTCTACCCTTGAGCTGCTTGTTGGATCCGTCGAAACTGGAGCAATAGGCGATGGATAGTTCCAGCCTTCAGCAGCCGTAAAAGATCCAGCAAAACCTTCTGCAGGCATTGCATGCCGCGGATCTGGCGGGCGTCTTGCAATGAAAATATGACCAAGCAAGTTGATGGCAGATTTGCTGTTTATGCTCATCTCGGCCGATGATGGTTGCCACTGCTGATACCACTAGCATTGTACTTGTACTACTTTATGATCTCTACGAACCTTCTCAAGTATTCTCAAGTGTTACTTGCCATCGTCGTGTCGGAAACAAGAAACAGTGGATGCGACAGACTGATGTTGGCTCTGACCTGACTTTAAACTTCCACCCCAGTCTGAGATGCTTGCTTCCACCATCGCACCACTGGTCCAAGATGCCCCAGCATCGCACGGAAGTTGCCAGCTCACCTTCGTGCCACTGGCGCGGGGCATGGGCTCTGTATACGGTTGTGTAGGTTCTGAATTACTAAGCCTACTTCCAATTTCTCCTATATCATGGCAATCCCCACCCCATCCTCGGAACCACTGCAAGACCCCCAGTCTTAAGACTCGCGATGCCAGACCAACTGGCGCAAACCTTCCTTGAGCTCCCAGCAGGCCCTCTTGGCATCCTCCCAGTTCACGTACATCTGTGGCGCCGCTGGGAGTGAAGTTTATTCAAACTGGGAGGTTTGAAGATAGAGAGGGATTCGGGCTTAGCGTGCCGTTCCGAAGGTTATTCAGGACGAAGGCTGAGGCTGACACGCTTGGCAATGTGGGATTTTGAAGACGTGCTTTTGCTTGCGAGGCTAGAGGAGGTGGCTCTACTTTGGGCCAATGTTTGGGGTGAATGCAAGCTGACGGTGCTAAGGCCAAAGCGGTCAAAGACCAGAGACCACCCTGAACCCTCACATCCCGAAGAACACGAAAATAGAAACAAGCAGTAATATCCTAATATTTCTCAAACTTTCAACCAGTAATCATGATAACAACCATAATCAAGATCATAGTAGCAATCATACCAGCGACAACAAGCACAAGAAACAAACATGATGCTCTTATCTGTCACCACCGAGGACCGAGCCCCCATGGACTCAGTGCCCCAGAAGTACTGGTGCCAGGGTACCTGCTTAGGGTTTACAATGCAATGGTTTATACTATAGGGAGTATAGGGTTATCGGGCTCAAGGCCTACATGATAGGGAGTACATTTGAGTAAATGCTATAAGGAATATAAACTAAGATTACAATAGGGAGTAAATATTATGTAGGGTTTAGGGTTCATAGTCTCGCTTCTAAGCCCCCATTTTCAGTCTCTCATGTCACATCCGAAAATGCAGATTGGGCATTCGCAGATGAAAACCGGCTAGCACTTACAGCGAGTACGACTAAATACAAGCCAGTCTCCGAGACTAAAGACAAAATATGAACTCCTAAGTAGAGTCTATTTGGGGTTAGGGTTTATAGGGCTTTCGATTTTAGGGTTTACGGCTTATCGGGTTTAGGCGTTCTGGTCTGGAGTTTAGTGGGGGCTTTCCGGGTTTCGGGTCATAAGACATGCTTGAAAGCTGCAGCGGCATAGTGGGTGTAGAGCTGGAAACCGCCATCTTGACTTATACGAACCCCAAGAGCGGTGGAGTTGCTCTGTCTGTGCTGCTGAAGGTGTCATGGTTTGTGGCCAGGCCTGGAAACCCGAAACCTTTCGCCCAGCACTTTCCCCTTGTGAGAGTTTCGAGTCGCGCACCTGGGGAATGTCAGGTGGGACAAAAAAGCACCGTGCCAGATCGAAACACGCAGTCACAACAAGCTTCCGCCCAGGGGTTTCATGTCCGACGGTCTTTGGTGTGGGGTACAAGGCTGAAGTCGCAAGTGAGTGTGCGTGTGCGAAGGTTTCGGGCGCTCAAATGATCACTCGATCGCCTGCGCTCACCCTGCACACCTCCACTCAGCTGCTGAGTTGTACATGTCTATGAAGCCTCCGAACAGGATCCCTGTGCAAGCGCCAAGATCACACAGCATGCAGATGCTTCTGGCACAGATACCATGGAAAGAGACAGGAGATCTGCAGCGCGGGAACGAGGTGCTGTTGCAGTACACACCAGGCCGCTCATCACTAACCGACCTGCCTGCTTCTCATCGCATGTGTGCCGATCCTCGAACAACTTCCCAACCATTCTGAACGTCGAAGAAAGTACTGAAGCTCCAGAGTCCTCAACCCTTCGTTTACACCTTCCACCTCAAAGACCACGACTACCCTAACCCGTCACCCCGAACACACCTTACCCTAAACATCCCCGCACCCAGGTGTTCGGGATCATGTTGAACTGGAAGAAAGGCTCGCCGTCCGAACCTTTCGCACCGACACGATGAAAACAGGCTTGGGGGGTGGGGCTTTGGGTTTAAATGGCACTTCATGCATAGGTAGATGTACATGTTTGTTTCAGGCTGATACACACTGCACTGTCGACAGAGGGCTTCTGCACCAAAAATCTTGAAGCAGTTGCCTTTCCAGGTTTAGGATTTAGGTCGTTCGGTTGGAGGATGATTGCCAGTGATAGTGTCCTCGAAACTTGCCGAGTATACGCGCAGCAGGAGCCCCAAATAGACTCACCAAAACCCTCATGTAAACACTGCGCCACATTGCAGGTTGAGGCTTGCGAAGCTAGGGCAAAACCTGCACACAGAGAGACTGCATTTCGCACTACAGAAAGAGGCTCGTCACCACCCAAAAGCCTGCAACCCTACAGCCGCAGCCCTGTCGCCCTAAACCCCCCCAACCCCCACAAACCCTGAGAAGGCGACAGCACGGGGCGAGACAAGGTCCTGGAAACAAGAAAGGGGCCTTGACAGTGAGAGTGGGGTTTCATGCACGCTTCATAGGACATAATGCGGTTCTATAAGGAGTTCGATATTGGAGGTTTCTACCTGGGGCCTTAATGAATGGAATAGGTTTGGGGTATTACTATGGTATGCTTCTTTCGTCCCCTCATTTCTAGTTACTCAGACCTCTATGGTAGGGTCCTGGTTCGGGCAGGTGGCATCCAAAGGTTGGACATCACTATGTCTTCTTCATCATTGTGCTTCCCCATAGGCCCCAAAGCAGTTCCTTTTTGGGATTACCGTATAGAATTCTAAATATGAACCCCCAAAAGGAACTACTTTGGGGCCTTTGGGTAATCCCGTATGCTTACTCGAAACATAGGCTCCTGATTTTCTGGGGCACGGCAGAAACTGCAAGCCTGAGTGCTCTACGTTTGCCCCAATGGTAGTGTACCATAGACTCTGCTGCAGGCTGCTGCCCCGCATCCTAAACCTCAACGCCTACTATGCAAGTCGCTTTCCTGCATTGAGTCCCATCGTGCCATGTCAAGAGCGCCAAATGGAAAACAATCCAGCCCATTTGATGCCCTTCGTTCTGCAAGGATTCACAGCCTTGCCATGGCATGTGGACTCCTGATGAACTGGCCAACCCCTCTCCCATAAGAAGAATGACAATGGGGATCCATATATTTCGGCCTGTATTAGAAACAGAAAAACAACAGTGTGGAGGCCTGCCATTAGAAAAGGGTTTATGAATCTGGGGTTTACATGTCAGGGCCGGAGGTTCACTGTTGCACCAGTTCAGAAGACACAGCAGCTGCCCAATCCTGCTTCAATGTTGCGCGCATCGTACCTTGCTTCTTGGCATACATGCGAGTTTAGGGCTCAAGGATATGATGCTGTCTCCGAGAATGGGGGGGGGTAGAACCAGAAGACTCCAACTTCGAATTAGAGATCAGATGCACCATGGGACGCGATATTACAACATGTACCCTAAACCCTAAACCCTACCCTAAACCCTAAACCCTAAAAAGTATCTGAACCTGGGGGTTGCCGGGATTTCGGGGCTGGGTGACAGGCAAAGCTCTCTTTGCTTTTTGGGTTCCTTTGAGAGGCCCTACTCCAATGAGACTCTCCGACATGACAAGGACTACACAAGGGGGTGTGCTTTAGAACAGCATTTTAGCTCAATTTAATTATAAGAGATACCAGAATCGCCGGGCCACTCAGACGCTCGGAAATTCTTGTCTGCGGGGGAAAGAATCGCCTGGAAATGCAGCCACAAGCATACAAGCCAGAGATGTTTCGGGGGCTTCAGGTGCATTCAGTTCAAAACACGAATGCTGCAAAGTCTGCCTGAACTGATCGAGAGTATGTAGAGGCCGAAACAAAGAAACTGGAGTTCTTGCACGGGGATGTAAATGCAATAAATAGGGACAACAGTTTAATGCTCTTCAAGGGCGCACTGGTTAGGTGACCTATGAAAGCCAGCGCGTTGGGGATGATGGGAGGTCAAGGAGATGAGCACATCGCAGGAATCAAAGTAAAGAGTCAGCACCACCATCACCTCCAACACCGCTACTTGCACCACAACTACTCCAACAGAAGATCCACATTCGAGTGTCTGGCAAGTCCTGTGCCTGCTCTAAACCCTACACCCGACTGGCCACGTCTCGTTTCACACCTACGCTTCAGTCCATGGGCCCTGCCCACGAGTCCCCACACTCTACCCAAAGGCCCCAAAGTAGTTCCTTTTGGGGGTTCATACTTAGAATTCTATAAGGTAATCCCAAAAAGGAACTACTTTGGGGCCTATGGGTAGATCCAACAGGCAAAGCCCGGCAAAGCTACTATGCCTCAATCCCGCCGCAGACTTTTGGTGTCACGTAGGTCGGCTTCTGATGGATGCCTGGGGATACCCACAACTGACGAGGCCGTGCTTCAGGATGTTGGGCATGTACTTGCAGTTGTTGTCATCTCTTTAGGTGTATCGAGTGACTGATTACTTGGACTGGCTACCCGATGATAATCCCTGACAGACGAAATACGAAACGTCACCATGGGGTGTCCAAGTGACTGCACAACTTGCTGTTGAGGGGGGCTTTGGGCTCAGGCTGCTACGGTTGCTCTTTAAGCTTGACTGAGCCCCCCGAAACCAAGAGCATGCCGACGCTCCGAAAGGGTCTTGTCACCCTAGGTTACTTTCTGGGTTTGCGGTTCATGTTCTTGGATACATTCACCAGCTGCAGTTCTGCCTTCAACAAGCGAGAAGCATCTTTCTGGCGAGCGAATGGATAGGGAGCATCTTTACCGAAACTCCGGCGTTCCACCAGCCGAAATCAAGCCTTGATCCCAACAAAGATCACACGAGTGCACGAAGCAACTGTGCGGCTTGTACGATGCCTGTATTGAGGTCTCTGAGCAGTTAGGTTTTGGGGCCCATTATACTATACTTATAATAAGGAACCCCCAAAATAGTGTAGGTAATTGTTCTATAAGGCCCCTGTAGTAGTTTACTATCCGTTTCCCAACAGCTCTAGGTCCGAAAGATTACTTCGGCGAGTCCAAGACACCAAAGTTCTCCAGGCACGTTGAGTTGACGGCGCTGGTGCTGTATCGCTTTTGGATGCACCTCTGTACGCAGGGCTGAGGAATGAAGGAGTCTACGGCTTAGTGTATTAGGGTAGGAAAGAGGCATGGAAGCGATATCTGCTGCAGAGCACTGACAGATTGTTGAACTTCTGAATCACTGAAGGCCTAGTATAGGAGCCTCAATATTTAGCTTAGGGTGCTGGGGCTCTACATGATATAAATACACCAAGGAACGGAGAGGAAGACAGGAGTATTCCATGGACAAGGATAAAGACGTTCAAAACCCAAACTGCTGTTTGAAACCCAAACAAGCCTTATAGAAGCCGCTGAAAGCTTGAACCTCCAAATTATCTCCAGGCCCCTGACTCCTCGAGTTTTTGGTCGACGTCGTCTGCGGCAAAGGCCTCGAGGAGGCACTGGATGCGCCTTGTCGCCCCTGCACAAAGCTTTCATCACGGGCTTAATATAGGGGCTTTATACTATTTTGGGGGGTTCTTTATTATGATGACCTATTCTAATTCTTAAGGCCCCTTTTTTGGGGCTTGTGTTCGTAGGTTTTCTTTTTGATTGAAGGAACCAGAGACTTTACGGGCTGGGTCTGGGTTAAATGATCCCCAACAAAAGTCCCCATAATCCATTCCCCCGTTCCCTACTAAGCACCAGGAAGTTCTTTCTGACTCCAAGGTGCACTTGGGGTGAGATTTCCGGGCCGAAAGAGGCTTTGGAAACAGGCCTCAAGCTTTCGGGGGGTGATACAGTTGCTTCGAGCAAGCCCATTTAAAGACGGGATCTCCCCCTCATGCCAACCTACAGGTCGAATTGCGGGGATATGAAGGAAAGGCCAGGAAGACATCTTTGGGGATCTTTGTGCTGGGCTGTCATCTTAAGGCTTTCGGAGGGTGACGGGGTAGCTTAGGGTTCTGAGGTTCGTAGTTTACGAGTGTGAGGTCTCTCCACCTGTTTAGAGATGTTTAGAGCTTGATGTCTTCGGCACTGGGCGAGGAGATTCAAGCAGACCATGACAGAACATGTGGGTTACTAACCAGGAAGCCATGAGCCCCCAAACCCTGAAAGCGGGAGAGAAGAATGCAAAATCAGACGATGCCCCCATGAAACTCTGGGATGGAAACTCCCACACCCCACAGCTCTGAACCTTGAACATAGAGAGGCCTGAGAAGACTCAGCCCCGTGCGATACTCGTCCTGGAGCGCGGAGAGGCTTTGCGCATTCGAAGCCACTACCTCGACGCGGGGCCGGTGTTATCTTGAGCCTAGTTGCAGTCTCAGAAAGTCCCTCTTCCTATTCATGTCTTCTGTTTCAAGCCCACTGCAGCAGTTGGTTCAGACGCACGCTACTTGCTGATCAGTGAGATGCTGATGGCGAGGACAAGGAGGAGCTCGAGGACCAGGAAGAGCAGTAGGAGGCAGATGATGATGGTCTTGGTTGTGATGGCGATGGAGAGTTGACGACAAGGACAAAGGCAACTGGAAGTAGCATGGTAGGATGGGGCGACGATGCACGGCGTATAATGCTAAGGCTGCAAACTGAACTGCCGGGATCTCCTCCTTCGACTCCGCTATGCTAGCAGGCAGCAGTGGCGGCATTCTGTGTACCAGATCAGTTGCAAAAGGACATGCATTGTGCTACTGGACCGAAGTAAGTGCCTAGCCCTCCAAACTAAACAGCCTCTGTCTTGTTCCCTCTCTCTGGGGGGGGGACTGAGAAGGTACAGCCCAAACACAAGCAGCCCCTTCTAAACCCTACGCGATCGTCCCTAGGCGCTAGGTCTTGGGTTTAGCTTAGGCTCTAGCCCGAATTCCGCTTCACATCGCAACACTTGACATGCGGTGGCTCGTCTACAAGGCACCGAAACCCACTGGGCGGGCATGGTTCATAAAGCTCCGCTGAAACACTTGATCATCCTCAACTTCTATGCCTTCAGCCTGCACGTGCTACTCAAAACCCTCTACATTCAACACGACGTGCTCCGCAACTTTCTCCGAAAGACCACAGAGCCCAGAAGATGCAGTTCAAAAACTGTGAAGCTTTACATGGGTGTAGGGTTTAGGGTTTAGGGTTCCATGAAGGCAGGACCACAAAACAATAGGAGGCTGAACAACAAGCCTCCAGACAGGCACGAAACCACAGTACAACTGACATCCCCCAACCCCACCGAAACGACTCAAGCGAGATGGCCTCGGAATAGAACTGCCATCGGGCATTTTGACCTCGCAGCATGCATAGATTAAGTCTCCATGGGCTTAGGGCTTCGGGTTCGGATTTGAGCAGCTAAAGCATCGACAGACCGGGCTATCAACTGGGTTTCCTCTAACCTGCACTCACCAGCCCTAAACCCCGGCCCTAAACCCTAAACCCCTAAACCCCACAACACACTAAGCCCTCAAGAGGTAAGCCAAGGCCCACAGCCCCAAAACCTAATCCCAAGCTGCATTCTGGAGACCGCATCCCTGAAACTTGAATCGAAAACCACTGGCTAAACCGAAACCTCCACCCCTTGACACCTAAACCCCAAAATCCTTCATCCGGGCTGAAATCCGAAACCAACAAACGGTGAAACGGCAAGTCGCAAGATCCCAAGGCAGCACAGGACTCGTTGGTCCTGCTGTAGACCTGCACCGATGGGTGAGTGGCTACTGTACCTAAAGACGAGGTAAGGAAGGTTTCCCTTGAGAGTCCTTTAGGGGGTTTATTTTGAAGGGCTCCTGTAAGGGTCGGGGTATAGTATACAGTATACTAGTATACGTATATTCCGGAAGCCATCGGAACAGATACACTAGACTCTTAACCTTCTCTCCAATTCGCTTTAGCCAGCACGACTTCCAAGTTTGGAGGGAGAATTGTCTGATTGTGTCTGCCTGGACGGAACATTGGTTGCAAGGTAGGACAGCATAAAGGAACGGCCTTGCTTTGCAAAAGGGTGCGGACACTGAATTATTGCGATCAATGTGAGGGAATGCGGGCAGGCTTGCCCATCTGAGTTCGTATCATAATAGTGGATGGTGTTGCATTTTCCAGACCGGCCTGCCTTAGCCTCCTCGCATTGGGCACAAATCCCCAACCGATGCTATGCAACTTGGGGGATCATCAACCCTAAACCCTAAACCCTAAGATGAGGAGTCCTTTCTTGCTGAGAAGATCCTATGCCTCAGACTCAGACTCTCCAAACCCGACACACTGCTCGGCCATTTCACAAGAATCCTTCCCAACAAAGACCCTAAACCCTAAATTCTGAACCCTATAATCCCTAAACCCTAAACCCCAAAACCCCAAAACCGTATAATCCCTAAACCCGATAATCCCTAAACCCTAAACCCCTAAACCCCCAAAACCCCAAACCCCTAAAACCCTAAACCCTGTGAACCAGAACCAGGCTTCGTGGTTTGGGACCTCCTTTGGGGAGTTCGTCCCCTGAGTCGCTAGCATCGCAGGCAGTCTCCTCGAGCTCAAGCTGCATCCGCTGGCATTGCCCGACCCTGGGTCGGAATTTCCAGCTGTGCTAAGCTGGTTTAGGATTCAGTGTTTGAGGATTCTGGTTGAGGGTTAGGTTTTGGCCCTAACTACGGGCCGCCAAAAGCTCCTGACATCTGTGCGACCCTGATCATAAACCCTAAGCTCTAAACAACTACCCTAAACCCTGAATGCTGAACCCTGGAATGGTTACCAGCTCTGAAATCTATGGCTTCCTTCAATTTCCCGGCAATCGCAGTCTGCAGCAGGGCTTTAGGTTTTACCTTAACCCGGAATAACCTACCTTTTTAAGGACTTCTATAAGGAACTCATAATAAGGAACCCTAAAAAGGTAGGTTAGTCAGGCTTAAGGTAGGTCCTAGGGTCTGGCTTGGGGTTAAGGGTGTCGGTCTGCATTGGTAGGCGCTGACTCTGTAACCTTACGACAAAGCCCTTTAGTGCAAGACGGTTTAGGGTTTAGGGTGTAGGGTTTAGGGTTAGGGTTAGTGCAAGTAGAGCTGGAGAGACCGCATAGACATGAAACCAATGGAAACGAGCAAATCCCAAACTGAAAGGATAAGCATCCTTGCAGAACCTAAGCCCGTCCAACATGAAACGCTGAAGCGATGAACTCTTCGATGCCCTGGGACTGGGTGAGTGTTGAGACTACTACCAGTAAGCTTTGGACCCCATTCTGGGCCAGCCATTCATCGAAAGTAAAACTCCTTGTTGATGCCACTTAAGCTTTCACGGTTCAGGCATGCCGCTTTGGAGCTTATAAGCCTTTGGGTTGGTGGTGTAGATGTTCGTCTAGGCCGGAAGGGCAGCTGTTGGTCCAAGGCACTTGATGTAGTAGGCATTGGTGGGCTTGGAGCCTTGATCGCGCAATACGACACTTCCCGTGATGTGAATAAACCAGGAACCCCAGACTGGCTCTCTTTTCATTTTGCAGGCCCCTTTGGTCCAGGCTTAGAGTTTCGGCTCAGGGTTAAAGGCCAAAAGAGAGATACGGCGAGTAACAAAGAGTGTTCCGTGAAACTGCATTATTTCTTTCTGATAAGCTGTGGATCTCCTTTATGGCGTCCACGCGCACCTCATGAGGTGATTCCTTGATAGCTAAGAACTCTGCAATCTAGAAATATCGAAAAAGCTTTACGACATTCTCGTGTCATGTATGCCGAAAAGAACATGCATGCGTCATGCAATGTATGCCAAAGATCAGCATCGACTGTCACGGACACCACATGTGACATTGGCAATGAGAGTCAGGTAATCTCACTTGCACTCTCTCGTAGCCATCAGGTGGACTTCCACGCTTGAGCATACCTAAACCCTATAAACCCTAAACTCTAAACCGTGTGCTGCTCCTGGTCTGGTTGGCTTGGTTACAGGACGCTTAGATGACCTTCCTGGTGAATGGGTATCTAAATTAGGGTCCCTCTTAAGATTCGTTTTTTTTTATCAGGGTGCCGTACTTGTTTCTGGACGTAACAAGACCTTAATTCAGACAGCTACCCCTATGCCATATACTGACAGTTTTCTGCACATCGTCGAAGGTTCCTGCATCCTATGCGAAGTATGGTTTAGGGAGCCTTGAGACCAGCTACTGGCCATAGGGACTGTTTTAGAGCAGCTCTTTGGGGTTTCAGCTTCTGCTCCGTTGTATCAAGCTGCACTTGCGAGGAGCGTAGCAAGACATCAGACTAGTGAGTGAGAAGCGCAAATAAACGGAATGATGCAAATGGGTATGTTCACATGTTGAAACCGTTGTACCTGACAGGGAAGTGGCCTTGCGAGCGCTTCAGCAAAGTCAAGGCTCAATGAGGCAGCGGCAGTTCCACGCCGTCAGGTTTTTGACGACCTGGTCCAAATGCTCGTACGCCTTAGTGGAGCACGGCTGAACGAAACCAGGAAAAATCTATTCATTCATACTAACTCCAGATTACATAAGCATCCTAGCGATTGTCTTTAGTGAGACCAAGGTCTAAAGCACACCGGCCAAGACTGAAAGATACACTGTGCAAACCCGGTCTGCTACTTCAGATCTCAAAGTGGTTCTCTTCCTCTTCGAACAAACAGGCCAGGCTGTAGAGCTTGCGAGGTTTAGGGTCTTTAGGTTTGCGGTTTTTATGCGGGAGGAATCCAAAGCCCAACACTTCAGAAGAAAAACAGAAAGCTTTTGAGAAACGGCCAAGGGGTCCAGTGGAAACTGAGGGTTTCTCTCCCCAAGGACGCCGAAAAAGCGACAACAGCAGGACTTTGTTGCACTCCCACACAGCCTGTATCCTGCTTCCGCGCCGTCGCAGGGAGGCGCTTCTATGAAACGACTTTGGTCCTATAGGACCCACAGTAGGAAACTAGTATGAGACACTCCTTTACGTACCTTGTTGCTATACATCGTTTCTGCTGGACCCTTAATTAACCTTGAAACCGAGACGCTGCGCTGCCTTTGGCCCTAAACTCAATATAAATCCTGACCCCAACAGCCCTACTGCCTTCCGGGAATCACCAACGACCATCCTTCAGAGATCTGGGCATCAAACTGTCCACCATTGTGCGGACTGCGCGTCGAAGTGGTCGTACATGCCTTAGCTGAGATGCTAAACAGAAGGATTACCCGCTGGATCCGACACTCCAAAGCCTATTTAGGGTTTAGGGTTCACTCCTGACTCCAATCCTCTTTGCGTTGAGGGCCGGAACCATAGCTCCACACCCGAAATCCTCTACGTGAAACTTTGCCACTCATAAAGTACCACTATGAGCCCCTCTAAAACCCTCATGAAGCCATTAACTACTTGTAATTACATCCCTTTTCAACCAAAACCCTTAACCCCAAACCCTACATCCTCAACCCCGAACCCTTAACCCAGCCTAAGTCCTAAGCAAGACAAGGCGCGCTTGTAGTAGTCCTCCGCACTCGTGGAGGAAGCTATCTGGCACCTCGGAAGCCATGGGATGGCCTTTAAAACTTTAGGCTTTAGGATTCGGGGTGTAGTTGTTTGTGGTGTTTTATAATAATCGCAAGAAAAGACCCCACATCATGCAGCAAATCCAGCAAACATCAACCTTTTTTGTTGCGGGCCCTTCTCCAATTTGCAAGTTGCTATCGGAATCCCGCCCTAGACCCCTAAACCACTAAACCCCCTAAACCCCTGCTGTCAAGGAAATCAGAAGCCCTCTTCTTCAACAGCCGGGCCACAAAAAGTTCAAGCTTTCCAAGATAGAGCTAATATATCAGGCCAAAAAGTTTAAAGTTCCCCCGTTCACTATCTAAAAAAGCCGACCCAACCCTAAACCCTAAACCCAATGCCTGTCTCAGACGCCAGCTCTTGCGGACTGTTGAAGATGTTCAGAGACCGGAAGGTCTCCAAAGCGGCCTCGAGTTTAGGGCTTAGAGGTTTAGGGTGTCAAAGGGGTTTAGGGGTCTCCAAAGCGGTCTAGGGCTACTGGTCTAGTGTTTCTAGTCAGAGGGCACTAAACATATAGAACATTATGTATGAAGGGGTTTGAAAGGGGATCTGTGGGGTGTTAGGGTTTCTGGGATATGGTAGATATTAAGCTACAAGAGTAGTTGGCTTTAATTTTCTGGAGTGCGGATTGAAAGGGGTATACTATGTTGCTCGTGATCCGGACCCAATCAGAACCAGAGGGATTATCATGCTTGGGAATTAGGATTTGGTCGTTCGGGTACTAGGTTTCGAATCAGACTTGGGATTTAGGCTGATGGTCCTTGCGGTGCCAGGTAAAAGGTTTCATGATTTGAACATTGTGTCTGCGATGATGATTTGATTCCAGGTTTTGGATTTCCTGTGGCACAATTCACTTGCGGGTACTACGGCTCAGGAATGTCTGGTACCGCCGCAAGGCGTCTGAAGCCGCTCGGCGACGCAGGAAGATTCCAGAAAGCTGTTCTAGTAGTCATGACCAATAATGAATGCCATAATTATACGGGGCTCGGAGTTTCTGCGAGGTTTTGTGGAGTTTGATGTGGGAGCTTGATTGCAATAGAGTCTGAAGGGGTATATTGTTAGTACTATCTCGGTCTAGGGACAAGAATCGGGATTGTATTCCCAAAATCTCAGACCTCTAGATTTTAATACTCTAAACTGCACAAGGTCGCACCTAAACACCAAAGTACGAAGCCCTGAAACAGCCTCCTCCGTCTCGAGCAGGTTGTCCCGCATCGTGGAGCAATGATCCGCCTGACAGTGGCCGCCAGGTTTAGGGGTTTAGGGACTCTTTTTTTTTTGAGGACTCTGTCTGCATGGTTTTCCATTCGGAATTCCCCAAGGGAGGAGGGGGTTTAGGGTTTAGGGAAGTTGAAACCCTCATGAGCTTTAGGACTTTAAATGAAACTCTATGGAAACCCAATCAAACGGAAGTTTCCACCCCGAAAATGAGGGTTCAACATTAAACCAAGATCGTCGTCTCTAGAATGGAGTTGTTGCCTTCTTGCCCGTCTTAACATCCTCACAATCCCAATCCTAGTCTTGTATCTTCATATTCACTTGCGTCACCCGCCTCCGCCTTCAACAGGGGCACCTGAGAAGCGTCGAAACAAACGTTTTTTTCCATCACGAGACGTTGCGCGCATCAGCCGCGGATCCTTATATGGGATGCCATGCGTTCAGATGCGAAGTTCACTGTGATATGATGCTCTTAGCCATCATACCTCAACGCGACTTCCTGGTGCCTCTGACCGCAATGAAAAGTGTAACCCAAAACCTGCGAGCCTGGCACCCTCCGAAGGGAGTTGCCCTAAAGCCCTGCTGAGATGCTCGGTTCCTGGTAAGAGTCTTTTGCTTTGAGCGGTGCTGCGTTCCAGGTTCTGTTAAATTTGTGGACTCTTGTGGCAAACAGGCAAGATGGGAACAACAAGCTCCAAACTTTCACTCTTTGAAACCCCAGCCCAACTGGGGATTTAATGTGGCTGAACCGTTACCCTTTCGTTTCCTTCAATCTAAAGTCCCACGGCACCAAGCCATAAAGGTACATCGCAAGTGGGAAAGATCCCGAAGGACATTAGGGGTCGGACCTCTTCCCGACAGCTGCGGTGCTTGTTCCTGGATCAAGAAAGGCTAGGTCTACATGAACAAGCTCACAGCTTAGGGATGAGGGCATTAGGGTCTCGGGCTTCTTGACCAGACTCGCACTTGTCGTCGGGCTTGGCATGAGCATAGTGAACCGGGCGGCGACATGTTGATGCGGATTGCCATGTATTCATCAACCAGGAGCCCTGCCAAAGATGAACCACAAAAGAACAACCCTCCTCACGGCATCTTACCAGAAACATGACTCTTACCCTATTCCCAGAACAGGCTCGTCCACCTGTCATGTCGTCAGTGCGGGTGTCGGATTGAAACATGCCCGACGCGATCTCTTCCTCACCTTCCCTGAAGAGCTGATCCCTCAACTCGAGGCCTCAAACCACCGACTGCTGTTGCCAAGTCACGAAGCCGCAAACTACAGCCTACGCCTCCAAAGCCTGCCGGCCTCTCAAAGCCCCCTCCCCTTCGAAAGCCCTGCACCAGCTCCTGGTATTTCTAACATCGAACCGGCAAAAGCTTTAGCCCCTAAGCCCTGAGCCCCTCAATGCCCATGGAGGTCCTCAGAGTCTCCCAGTTCCCATTGAAGTGCGGAGGGTGGAAGAGCGTGTCCTCCTGTGATTTCCGACTTCGGGGCGCTGTCTAGAGGCGCGAGCATGCGCTTTTAGCATGGTGGTTTTCATGTATGGAAGAGGTCGTCTTGTAATACCTCAGCATCAGAATCTCACACGAACTGGGCCGCGTGCCGTCAATTGGGGGCAGGTGGTCAGGTTCTGCCGCGACGCCTTCCACACCAGGACCCGAGGGTACAGAAATAACCTACAGTAGACGCCATTTCACAGCATAACCGCAAAGCCGACAGCGAGCCAAGTGAGGTTGCATGGGGTTTAAAATTTAGGCATTGCCGGCCAGTGTTTGCGCTGCCGCGTTGGCGATCCGGCGAAATGCGGCTGTGCAGCGTTCTGCTGTTCCCGATTAACACGCTGATCTTGTGCAAGTCAGAGCACTGGTTTGTATAAAACCGTGGACTCAACCCTAGAACCATAAAGTCTAGATAAAGCCTATACTCTCGGCAGTGGGGCAACAACCAGACTTAAACCCTGCACATCCCTATCCTTGCCCTATAATACGGTCTAAAGCCCTTCAAACCCCCAAAACATGTAGTTGGCTAAACGGCGAATGAAGCAGTGCAGACTGCCAGAGGCCCAGTTTATTCGGCTCGACATCCACCGGACAGCCTCGCAGCTGGCATTCAGCGAATCTGCTGCCGTGAACACGTTCGACAGCATGTCCTGCTCCCACGCTTCATCAGGAATCGCGACTTTTACGGCATTTGGGGGTTTAGGGCTTATAGGCTTCAGGTGGGACTTGTATCCTTCACCTGCAGCAAGAAAGGATGAAAAAAATAGAAGACCACGATAGCTGGTGAATTTTATCTTTGCTAGGTTGGAGCAGGCTCTCAAGACGCGAAGCTACCTAAACCCCAAACATCTCTGAACCTAAATGCGATACCCTCAGAAACCCGGAATGGTGCGGACCTTTCGAAGGATGGCCCTGGCTTGCAGGATAAGGGTTGAGCTTTTTTTGCTGTTTTAAGCGCCTTTTTCCGCTAGGTTGAGGGTTTGAAGCTCAGGGGTATGAGCAATTACCTTAACCCCGAAGAACCTACAGTTTTTGCGGACTTATATAAGGAAATCATAACAATAAGGAGCCCGAAGAAGGTGGGGTATTCAAGGTTCAGGTAAGGCTTATGGGATGGACTCTCCACCCTGCCGCTGCCGCGCAACTCCTGGAGGACCGGTTTGATGGAGTCAACGAGCCTCACAAAGGAACGGCCCGGAAGAGGTAGCGTGGGTGCAGGGGGTATATTATAGTATAGCACTTAGGAACCCTAAGGAGAAGTATGAATTGGAAAATGATATTCGAAAGTGAACCACAAGCTCCTTGCTTGAAGAACTACCAAAAAGCAGTCCTAATGGAGAACCCTAAGTACTCGGGTCCTTGCTGCAATACCCCGCCAAACAAGAGACCACAGGGCCTTCCTGGACCGCCGAACTCCGCAACATCCTTGAAACTCGTCCACAGTCGCTTGAATTTCCGTTGTTGACTTGAACCAAGAGAATCTCTTCCCCCAACACTAACTGTTCAGGAGTTCACTTTGGCCTGGGGCTCAGCAGTGTGGACCATTGCAACGAAGGGGCTCCGAGGTGTTGCCCGAATCCGCTGTGGCCATCTTTGCCTCCGGGCCGGAGAAAAAACCAAACGACATCTTCAACTTTAGGGTTTAAGGCTTAGGGTTAACCATAAATTCCTAAACCATGTTAAACCCGGAACCAGAACTGGCCCTAACTCTGAACTCTACTCCGCTGAACCCAATTTGCCGGTGGCGTGTACCAGTGTTTCAATGTGCAAGACACACACACACACACACACCCACGCACGCACGCACGCACACAAGCTTCATGCCAGTGCACCTCACCGGCGAGCCGAGCCTCTCAAAGTCTGGAAGCAGCAGTTTAATTAAAAGCAGAATGGTGGGTTTAGGGTTTAGGGTAAGCAGAATGGTGGGCCTGCTTGGCGAGCTCCATCACCATACTCTCCATGCTTGAGACCTGGCGGCCGTGACTCTCAAGGAAATGACACGGATACCAATTGTGTTTCAATTAGTTAAACCCCAAACCCAAGAACAACATGAAACACTAAACTCTTGAACCTTGAACCAACTTGCAGCCCAAACCTCTGGAACCCGGCAAACCTCACACCGGTTTCGCCCTGGCGCCTTCTGAGAACGAGAGTCTGTAGAGGCCAAGAGCGTCAGCATGGAGTCCTTTCAGACATGTCGTGACCACTTCAGGACATTGGGGGGCGTAAGGGCTTAGGGTTCTGTAGGACTTACTTTCTAGAAGCTTTTGGGACCCAGAAGTTGGGGTGGGATACAAGAGCTGGCCTGCGCCCCTTCTGTTATGGACCCTTCTGTCTTCGGAAGCCCTCATCTCTGCAAGCCCCCAAACTCCAACCTCTCAACAGGCCCTCCATACAGCCTACACCCTAAAGCCCTGAATGCAGGGAGTCCGTCCCCAACAAACAAACTCCGCGTTCCCACCCTCAAGCCAACGATCGGCAAACCCGAAACGGTAGGATTCCCTGGATCTGCAGCGTAATGAAACCCGAAACCCTAGAAAACCCTGAAAACTCTGGAACAACAACACGACTTAAACGCACCAAACACGCCTCAATGCCCCAAAAATCGAAGTCGCCCGGTGGAGTCCTGAAGGTTGCCAGAAGAGGACTTTGCCTTCATCTTGGCGGCATCACCTGGTATCAACGGCCCTTAAACGAACCACTGGGACCCTCAAAGGCTTTGAAGGGGACCCTTTCAGGAACCCCCACATATTTTATTGGTGAGTTGAGGACTTTTACGGGCTTATACTGCCCGATGTTCTACATTCTACATCCCGAAAATGAAACCTGTGACGTGTGACGAAACCCTCATGGGAATCTTGATAGGAACCGCGGCTGCATTCACGGATAAGGACTTGCTTCTGGCGTTTTGGCATATCTGGGCCGGTAAACCGGTAAATGCAAGGCTTCTACAACACAAGCCAGCAAAGGATTCGCTATCTGCATGGCCTTTTTCAAACGTGGCTGAAGTAGCTTCACATGGAGGTGCGGATGAATGATTGGAATCAGGCATCATTCGAGTCTAGAAGGGCTTGCGGGGTCTCTCTCTAAGACTCTTATGGTCTTCTTGGGCTATGCAAAAAGTTGGCATAAGGTTTCGTCCGCACAAGGAAATATGGCTACTAATTCTTCAGACCCCAATATTAAATTACAGAGGCTTCCTCGTGTGGCCACCAAGGATTCTTAACTCTGAGTCCCAAACACTGAAAATGAAATCCTAAACCCTACAAAGTGTCATGCTTCTGGTTAACAAGAGCCTCCCTTAGATCACGTATTGCTAAAATGCTAAAATCTTGCAAAAACGAGCGCTAAACTCCTGGAAAAGAGCACTCCCAGGGTCCCCCGTTTCGGAGTCCGGGGGCTGGCGGGTAGAATTTACTTGGGTGGCAGGGTTTCCTTGATAATCGTAGTAAGAGTATCATTAATGAGAATAATCATCATACATTCATCGTCCATTAATATGAATGCGGGCCCCAGCAAGGCTTGGGAGCCAACGGGATTCTCCTAAAGGGCTGCGATCCTTCCGAGCTCGTAGGGCTCGTGGTGGCCATTCGGTTCATGCGTACGGTGATGGTGATGCTGGTATAACCGTCGGCATATATGCCATCTTTATCGTATTTGTCTCATAGTCGTCAACAAGACAAGAAGGATCATATGCTGACTATGAGGACCGACCACTGCCACTTGTTACTGAAAATTTCGGGATGTTTGGGCTTTGGGCATCTCCCAAGCCTGCAAGGAGGAGGCATGCAGAGAGGAGGCAGAAACTGCTCAGCTTTCGCATTCCTTGCGGCGGGCATTGGATCAATCCATCAGGGGCGGTTTTTGAGGGTTTCCGGGGTTTCAACAGCTCGGGGCTTACGACTATTACGAGCTCGAATTGATACCGCGCATCAGCCCTACAGGCCGGCAGTCTGCAGCACGCATCGAAGTGAACCCCCAACCCTGAAGGTCGAGGCCCACACTTTGGCAGTTTCGGCAGCTTCGTTAGCCCGGAATGACCTGGGAGCGAGATCAGTTGCGCACCCTAACACCCTAAAGCACCCCAAACCAAAACCCTCCCAACCTCCTCAACGCCCCACAACCCACCATACCCACCGACCAGAACCCTAAACCCTAAACCCACCAAATCCCCAAAGCAACGAAGCCTTCAGCTCTAAACCCACAACGGGCTCCGAACCCCAATCCTGCTCTTCCTGCTCTCGGCCCGACTGTGCAGCTCATCCTTGTCCCTTTGAACATCGAGAACAGAACTGCGAATTGCTCATGTGTTTTTGGTTTTTTATTTGAGAGGGGGGGGGGTTTGGGGGGAGGGGGGGTTTAGGGTTTGCTGCTTTTTTTGCGATGTATGTTCTGGAACGGCTAACATCGCTATCTGACTAGGGCTCAGGGTCCAGAACCTGGGAGGTCGAGACGACGCCCTCAACCCCGTGTGGCCCATACTCACGAGGGCCGTACAAGGATTGAACGAGATCGCATCCTAAAGACCGCGAAAATAACGAAATGATTGTTGCCGTGGCCAGTTGTGGCATCTTCCGATTCCCAGCGTGATGGAAGAGCGACCACGAGTGGGTCATTTCCGACAACAGTATTCTGGAAGTCAACAGATCCTGACAACCACATCGAATTCCGCTGAAAAGAAGCATATGGGGGGAGGGTTTGAACTCTTCGGGGTGTCTACGCACCCCTCCAGCTTTAAACTCTGCAATCGAGCTTCGCACCTCTCAGGCCTAATCTCCGAAACCCAAAACCCCTTTCAGCCACCCCAAAGCCTGCACCCTTAAACCGGAACCACGATCCCAAATTTCACTTTCCCGGATGGAACAGCCAAGCTCCCGGCCAGAACTAGTTCATTGCAGTCTTGGGGTGAAGCCCTTGGCTACAAGGCCGTGACCTATGAGCCAGGGCCTCATGCAACGGCTGTAAGGCACGGCAGCACAATGGCTTCGCCTTCATTTGAAAGATGGCTACCTACATGCGCACAAACCAAACCGCTAGGCCCCTACCCTCCAAACTCCACGCAAAGACTGAGCAGCTGAATGCAGCTGAGACTTCGCGATCGACCCGCTAAGCTGGAAGTCCTTGAATTCGGCAGACCCCCTGTGTTTGAACACTAAACCCTGAAAATTAAACCCAATCTGCATGCTGCATCCCGAAGCGACGATCCTCACCCTCACCTTCAGCTACAGTACAAAGAAGGCCAGACGAAGTGTCACACATGGGAGTTTCAGACAGTGAGGGATTCTTACCATAAGGATCCAACCACTTACGGTCCATATTCGAGGCTGGCTTTCGGCAACTCCGATGCTCCTGTCCAATGATTCGGAGGTGCAGCCTCAGACTGAAGGGATGAGATTCGAGTCTGAGACGTTCTGAGACCATAAGCCCTGCTCAAGGGTTCAGAGCTTCTTTGGAGGCACTCCAAGGTGGGGAGATTTCAATTTCCGACATTGCAGGAAGGGGGACGAGACGACACTGCTATCACTCGGGTCTGGGAAGACAGTTGCCTTCAGAGAGAACCTCCAATCCGGTCCTCAAACCTCCGGTCAACTCTCGAACATGAGCTCAGCACGTTGGCTTTGCAAGGCAATGCCACAGAATTCACAGCAAGCTTAAAAGGCAAGCCAAGGACTCACACGGCGGCCGCCCAAGAGCTCCTCTTCGGCAGCATACGCATGTCCGTGGGTGGCGACACAAACGCTAGACTATACTGTACTATCTTAGATTAGGTTATATGGTACTATACGATACTGTACTGTAGCATAAAATTAACACAACTACCACAGTTACTACAGTCGACTATCAGGGCCAGAATGTGCAGACACGGCATCTTTTCCAAGCGATGTTGGGCGAACGTCTGTCGCCCGGTCACTCCGATGCCACGTAGTCCTGCATGCGAGGCTCTGTCTCATGATCGAGCAGTGTCTTGCTCTCTAGTATGTATGAAACAGCCGCCGTATCGCCACTAACGAGAAATAGCAGTGCTTGTGAAGCAGTTCTTTCTGTCTTCTTCGACTTTCCTCCGCCTTGGGGGTGGAGCGCTCGGTCTCGAGGGTCACCTCAATACGCCGCCCAGCACGCCTGCCGGAGAAGCATGGTATCAGAGCTCAGGGTTTTTTTTAAAATGCAGTGCCCTTTTCCTTGCGTCCAAGGGTCGGGGTTTAGGGCCAAGTCTCTTGGGCTGTGCTTGCTCACTTCATCTTCGTGTGGCGCGGGTACTGGCAATGTGCACAATGGCACGGCGAATTTGGGTTACCTGCGCCTCAGCGCGAGTTCATGGTCTTGCTATGAGCTGCCACCTCTTTGGAATGGCGAACATCATCACAGGATGGGGCTGCAAGAACGCTGTCATCGGCGACACGCAAGCACCTCGCTACTGAACCAGATTGTCGCTTGAAATGAGCAACCGCCCTTCCCAGAACTCAAGAACCCCTTTGACCGAACCCTGCTGAATCAAGGAGCAAACCGCAGACTCCAAACACCTCAGAGCTCAAGGACGGGAAACGGAGCCAGATTCCCGAAATCCTCCAAGCCTCAAACCCCTAAACCCCCACACCTCTTAACCCCTAAAGCCTCAACCCTAAATCCCACACCCTCAACCCCAGAAGCTGTAGCCTGAGCTTCAAAGCCAGAGGAGGATTCCCTCTTCTCGGGTCTCCCAAGGCGCTGAGGCCCTCCCTCATGCTCAGCAGATCGACCTTGCTGGGCCGGCTTTAGGGGTAATTAGGGCTTCTAGGGCTTCTGGGGTTTGGAGGCCTTTAATGTAGGGTTTAAGGTTAGCTGTTGGGGCGTTTGAGGTTTTAGGGTTTAGGACACCAGGGCTTCAGGGTAGGGTGTAGGGGATTCAGGAGTCCTTAAGCAATGAAACCCTCATTGCTTAAGGGCTAAGGGCTTTTTCCTTTTTGTTGAGCTTCTTTTTCCGTCCGCAAGCAACATCCTGTGCTACAGTCAGAAGGCCCAGAGGCCAGGAGTTGGAGGCCCAGTTTAAGCCATGATCATATGAGGCTAAGCTTTGAGGATTATGCGGGTCCAGAAGCCTTTAGTAATCGCGATTCGAGGGTTTTAGCAATGACTGTTTGCATGTTACTGACGGCATTCTGCGGTTCAGAGACGGTGTGGGGTTGACGGTTTGGGATTTTGCTAGTTTGTGGAATGTTGGCTTTCGAAAAAATACACTCAACTCGAGGCCTGCTCCCCAACACCTCAATGTCGTGGCATAGGGCGTATAGGGGTTTGGACGTGAGGACAGAGGGTTAGAGCGCGACGTTCTTCTGTTGACATTGAAACACCCCAAACCTTTAACCGAATTCGCAACATGGGTACGTGTCCAGATTAGCGATTCAACCTGTCACGTGTAGTGTGCAGGGATGAGCTTTCAGGATGCGGGTGCGAGGACTTAGGCTTTGGGGTGAAGGTTTGACCCCCGGCTTGGCTGGGTTACATATGGATCCAAGGATTTGCTATCACGGGTCAGCATCCCCCGTGTGAGCTACTGCCTTCTGTGGTTGCATTGTTGATTGGCCGTTTGCCATCGTTCCTTGCCATAAGACGCACAGGACAGTTTTTTTCGGAACCGACATTACCAGGTGCATTCTGTCTTGCAAACCATACCTGCAGAGGCCCCCCGGGGGCCCCGGCAACAGGAGTCTGGCCAATGGCTAAGATCTCATCGCCGACCTAACATGGAACTGCTGTCTCTAAACCCTAACACACACCTAAGAATTGAAGTTCGTACCTGCACCTGATTTGGAAGCGTGCGTTTTGTGGTCAGCCACTGCCAGGGTGGAGTCATGGCCTTCAGAAGCATACATGCATGTTCAAGTTCGCAGCTTGGTCAAGGTTGCAGAAAGCATATCGCTAAAATTATGAACCCGGAGCCCTTGTGTAGTTTTGAGCGGACATGCGACCGTGTTGGCTCAAGGATGAAACAGAACATCGGACGATCGCAGGACAGCATTCGAACGAAAAGCCCTTGCAAACGCCCAAAGTCACCATTGTGACACCCTCAAAAGCCCCAAAGCATCACATCAGCAACACCATGTGGAAATAAGCATCATGCTTACGAAGCCTCCAAGAGCTTAGATCATGAAGCTAGCTGAAATCAACTTAACGCTAAACCGGCTCGCAAGAAGCCTGCACACCAGCCGCGATGGCACCCCTGCCACGGACTGCCTCCAGGAATTCGGCTGCAAGGCAAAGCTTGCGCTGGAGGACATAAGATTTTGGGTTCAGGGGTAGGGACTGTAATCGTAGCTCTTGCTTTAGGGCTATACGGCTTGAAAGGTTAGGTACGTCTGTAAGCTTGTGCATGCCTGGCTGCAAGTATTTCCGTATGCATGCATGGATGTAAGCATGTAAGTATGTAAGCATGTATGTATGAACCCGCAACCCCAGGCACCGATCTCCTGTCCTACACCCCCTGATGCACCTTCACGACCACAGTAGGGTCAAGCAGCGTCCCGCTTTCCTGGCGCGGAATAACGAATGCTGACATGCTAAGGTATGCTGAGCGATATGACTAGTAATTAACCCCTCTTCGAGGCCCTTCTCTTCTCTGGCCACTGTATGAGCCTGTGGGCCGACAATGCTAAGTACTCTGCTTGCCCTGAGCTGCGCGGTCCAAAAACACTGACGGCAGCGAGCACATCATGAGTTTATACCTTGGCGACTTCGAAAGATGCCACAAAGCTCCAGGTACTAAACAGAAGGGCAGAGTTCATGGTTGAAAAAACTTCAAACACCTGAAGATCCTCTAAGGTCCTTCTTCTCCATGATGCAGGCGTTTTCATGTGTTTGGGCTCTGCTTGGCTCTGAAGGAACCAAGAAGAATGTCTAAACTATTGTCACACGATGGTTCCGACAACGAAACCGCCGATCAACAAATACACTCGCAAGCAGCAGAATACAGCAACAGCGCAGGCTTTGCAAATAAGGCCCACGGTCCAAAGTACGAAAGCAAAGCAGCCTTTGGGTTGGGATTCCCAACTGAACATCCCGATGATAGGCGGTAGTTGTGTTTGTTTGTGTTTAGGCCCAACGTCCCCCACAATAACAACGCCCCAAGTCCAATGAAATTCCCTCAATTAATTTCCGAAGTTATGAACTTAGAACTAAACAACCCAACCCCGAACCAAAGACTCCACAACCGAAACCCTCAACACTACCAAAACCCCAGCAAGCCTGAACTTAAGCCCATCCTGACGTCCTACAGCTAAACCCGAAAACCTTAAATGAATATCAGAAGCCCGGACGAAAGCCCAAACTGCAAAATCCCTACAGCCCCGAAGCCGAAAACCCTGAAGCCTGGAAAGCCTAAAACCGGAAAGCCCCAAACCCAACTGAGCACCCTAAGCCCAAAAACCCAAACCTCAAACCCCAAGCCCCAAACCCACCCTTGTTCTCCTGGACCTCCAAACCAAGTAAGGGAGGAAGCCATCCATGGCCTGCCTCGTGAATCGAGTTGTGTAGCGCTTTATTTGCAGTCAGGGTCCATGAAGAGTAATGGCTGCTAGGGATTTCCAATGCTGCATCTAGCTTTCGGGGTGTGAAAGACCCTAAACCCTAAACCCTAAACCGCTTTAGGGCTTTGGGAGTCACAGGCTCCATAGGACAGCTGGAAAAAACGATCTCAACCTGTAGGGTTCAATTTTTTTTGATCCTGGGGAGTGCCTGGATAGGAATGGGAACTTGATGAGGGAGTTTCTGAAAATTAGGGGTACCTTATTTTGGGGTCCTTATAATGAGGATCCTACTATTTAGGGTACTATATCAAGGTCCCTTATTTTCGGAAACTCCCATGAGGGAGCAGTGAGGTCTTGTGGCTGTTGGGATCGTGGCGTTTGGAGTTTGAGCTTCGGGGTTTAGGGAGTTTGGGCTCTACCCATAGGCTCCATAGTAGTTCCTTTTTGGGATTACCTTATAGAATTCTAAATATGAACCCCAAAAAGGAACTACCATGGAGCCTCTAGGCAGTTTAGGGTTTGTGAAACTTAGAACCCTACTTATACCCTAAACCCTATAGATCCCTTATTATAGATCCCTTAAAGGAACTACTACGGCTGATGGACGAAATCCTGCATTACCCATTATAAGAAATATACCATAATTCCCATAGTTTAGGGTCCTTAGGGTCATGCAGGATTTTGTCCATCAGCAGTATGGAGCCTCTAGGTAGGGCTTGGCCTTAGCCTTCTTCGGTCCAGGGCTTCAAGGCTTCAGGTCTCTCCTTCGTCTGCTCCGGGCTTCAAACCTCGACCTGACACATCAAAAGCTGAACCCACACATACACTGTAGTATATTATGCCAACAGCATAGTATAGCATAGTTCAGCATAGTATAGTATAGTACCGTATTGTAGAGCACAGTACATGTATGGTATAGTAAGCAGGCTTAAGCATCATTAAATGCCTTGAAGCTTGCATGCTGGCTTCTGGGCCCTGTCCACCGCTTGGGGGGTTGCTTGGGTGTGCTTGGGTCTCTTTGGTGCTTGAACCTGCAGGCGAACAATAGGGTGTTTATGAATTTAGAAAATGTAATGATAATATATGTAGTATATGGAATATATTGTGTAGGAAATAGTAGTAGTATTTAAGTGGTATAGTAGTATGGTTGTGGGCCGAGTGGGACGGAGATCTTGCTGCGACCAGGTGGAAACCCGGAAACCCCGTCTGCAACGTCGTTGCCAGCAAGAGCTGTACACCTGAAAAACAAAACAGTCGGGTGCCATGGCATCATGCTCCTCGGCCATGTGTGCAGCGGCTCATGCTGCAATCGAGCAACGTCCTTTCTGGGCTCACTGTGTCTCCACAGATGCCTGTGTTGCACCAAGTGGACCGAGTGGCACCAGAACCAGGACCAAGGGCTCCGTCGTCCATGTCATGACCCGCCACCATGCGCGATAAAAGTACTGGTCGCGCAATGCATCCCTCCACATCATACCTCGGGGAGGACGAGGTAGTCGGAACCAATAGCCAACCCCCTGCCCTTCTGAAAGAACAAGGTTGTTCGTCAGCACAAATACCTGATCCAGGCCGCAGCCACGCGAGAATACCAATCTCGACCTCGACTGCTCTGCAAACTCTCAAAACAACTGACAGCATGCACTTTCTTAAGCAGAAGATGTTCCAGAGCAACCGAGACACTTGTACTGTAGGTGGACTTGCTGGCTGGCCTTTGCCACATTGCGTGATCGTCGAATTGCATTCATCTTGTTCAGCAATTGATACTGCCAGGAGGTCTTGTTCCAGTTGAACTGCCAAAGGCTGTTCCTGTACACAGAATTGCCTTGTTCCTCGGATTCACTGTCCGATCACATCAAGCCACACAGCAATCTCCTGTTCCCCGAACGCCTGAAGTAGAAGCTGCTTATAGGTCCAACCTAATGTAGGAACCTGATTAAGAAACCCTGGGTCTTTATTTGGGTTCCTCCTTAATGAATCCTACGATTTTGGGGTTTAGGTCCAGGGTTTCTTAATCAGGTTCCTATTTTATCATCTTGAACCAACGAAAACCCCCCCAAAAAAAACAAAACAAAAAAGAAAAACACTCCAACACCCACACTCTCACTGTAAATACGTGTGGGTGAAACCAGAAAACCCCTTCAAGCCTGAGGCTAAAACTCCAAACCCTCCTCCCGCGTTCCCCTGGCCTGCCCCTGTCACTACTGTAAGGGCCTTAATAATTAGAATAGGGCTTCGGGGCCATAATATACTATATAATTGTAGTTAGGTACCCCCAAAATCACTAGGGTAGGTAATTACTTAGGCCCCTGTAACTAATCCGCCAAAACAAACGTCAACTTTCAGGTCCCGGGGCATCTCCCCATGTGACCACGGGCATGCCCTTGGCGAACAAAAGCCAGGCCCAGGCGTTCCGGACCAGCACCGGGTACCCAAGACATCCCCCCGCGCCAGCGCCGGGCATGTGATATTGACCCCAAATAGGTGTCTCATCCTGGCTTCTGGTTGAGGAGTTTGGGGTTTAGGGTTTAGCGTTTAATGTAAGTTACCCAAAAAGGCATGCATAGTAAATATCATAGCTTCTTATTATGGTAACTTAAAGTCACAATTTTTGAGGAGAACCCAGGATCTTGGTTGTCCATCATGTTCATGAGCAAGTTCAAATCTTTGTAGAGCCCCGACCTCGGCAGATTCGGCTTTGTAGCTGTCGATTTAGGGCAGCGAAATAGCTGCAGAAACGCATCAACGGGCCGGGGCACTTCCCCAAGGGACCTTTTCAGCCTGATCCAAGAACTCAAGAGGCTAAACTCCATTCATGTCTAGCGGCTTCTGCTGAAGAGTCATTTCGATGGCCAGGTAAGTGAGATCGAACTGAGCCACTGGAGATTTCGGCCCATTTGGCCAACCACAATATCCCGGCATCGCCATGTAGGTCAACGGAAAGTTCTCAAGGCCAGCCAAGACATCCTTTCCGTCTTGGACCTGTGCGGATGAGGATCCAACACTTGGACGCGGACTGGTTCCGGCGTTCAGCATGATCGTTCCACTGACGCCGTGTGATAGTGACAGTATATGATGACCACGAGGAGGATGGCAACGGCGACGACGACGATGCCGACACTAGACTAGCGAAGGTTTTCCACGAATGTTGCAGCAATCGAGTAATGCGAGGCTGCGGGCTTCCTGGGCCTTAAACACTCACCCTAGTAAGGCTTAAAACCCTGAACCCTCAATGCCGCCCTCGTCTGTTCGGCCTGGTAGGAAGCATGAAAGCTGAGGTTTGTGGACGTCACCTCCCCGAGAATGTGGATCGGATTATCGAGTGCATGGAGCAGCTCCTCTGCGCAAGGAAGCTTTGACAACCATACCGGGGGTCCTTGTGGTGAGGATCTTGCTGCTTAGGGGATGTACTTCAGGCCCCAGTAGTTTCAGAGACTTCCAAATATTAACTACAGCGAGTCTCAGGCGATAGAAGCTCTGACTACTTTTCAGAGACTCCCAGATGGGCATATGAGTACGAAGCTGAATGGCCTGGAATCCTGAATGCTTGAATGCATGGCCTGGCGTCAACTTTCTGCAGGGCTCCCTCTGCTGAACCCGTTCGGGCTGTATGTTTTCCTGATGTCGGCCTCAAACCAGCTCCGGGGAAACAAGGACGAGATGAGCCTTCCAGAGCAAAGTATTTATAGAGTCCCCGAGACTCCCGAATATGAAGACAACCCCACAAGCAGTGGCATCTTAAATTTCGGTGATGTTCCCCCACGTTTGAAGCGTCCTGAACCTCCTGCAAGAACTCGTGCGTCATGTAAGGCGTCGTGTCCAGACGAATGCCATCTACCGCATACTCTGTGACCTGGACATCTTCATCCAAAGTGCTAAGCCCAAGCTCCGAACACGACTTCGGAGTGATCTTGTATATGTTAGAAACAACTTAACTTAGAGGACAAGCAAACGACGAGCAAACATCCTACACTATACACCCGAAACCTATTTGCGACCATAACGGTCGTGTAACACTCATGGTGGTGGTAGTGCCGAATCTACACCCTGTGTCCACCAACCCAGAAGGTTACGAGCTGCCTAACTAACCCCTAAACCCTTCAACCCATAAATCGTTTCTGTTGTTTGGGGCCTGGTGCCGGGCCCCAGAACCCATTACCAGAGCCCAAACTACAGAACTCCAATCCACTAAGCAGCAGCAGTGCCAGCGCTACTTCTTGCGTGTTGGGACGTGTCGCAGAGTGTAGTCGGGGGTGCGGTGCTGATGGTACGTGGTTTCAGCGTGGTTGGGGTGTGATGTGTGTGTGTGTGTTTGTCTGTGTGTGTGTGTTTGTTTTTGTTTTTGTTTTTGTTTTTGTGTGTGTGTATTTGTATTTGTATTTGTATTTGTATTTGTGTGTGTGTGTGTTTGTCTGTGTGCGTGTGTGTGTGTGTGTGCTTGTGTGTGTGTGTGTTTGTGTGTGTGTGTGTGTGGGGGGGTGTGCGTGCGTCTGTGTCTCTGTGTGTGTGTTTGTTTTTGTTTTTGTGTATTTATAGGTTTCTGGGTCGTTCGCAGCACGGCAAACACTGATACACACGAACAAGCGAGTGTCATGGCATGTCATGGCAAAAGCACACATGCGACACTAACAAGAAACAAACTAAAGTCACCAACGTGCACTGCAATCGACCAGGCATTTCTTTTTCTCGCGCGGACGTATCCGTCTCAGGGGTTGAATCTCAAGCAGGCTGCCGAAGGAGCAGACAACATATCCCATAGGACTTGTCCCATAGGACCAATGGCTCCCGGCATTAAAGATTCCTCACCCAGGGCGGGCGGGTGGGACAAAAACTACAAGCTTGCAACAGTTGCAAGCAATGCTATGGGACGTGCTCCCTCCCACCCACCTCGAACCTGCATGTTACGGCGGGACGAGGAAGAATTCAACAACGGCTCATCTGGAAAGATGGTATCAAAGCTGACTCACGACCGGTCACACNCCTCCCACCCACCTCGAACCTGCATGTTACGGCGGGACGAGGAAGAATTCAACAACGGCTCATCTGGAAAGATGGTATCAAAGCTGACTCACGACCGGTCACACAATCCCTGCCCGAAAACTATAAAGAGCTATTGATTTATCAACGGCATACGTGTGTGTGTGTGTGTTTGTGTGTGTCTGTGTGTGTGTGTTTGTCTCTGTGTGTGTGTGTTTGTGTGTGTGTGTGTGTTTGTGTGTGTGTGTGTCTGTCTGTCTGTCTGTCTGTCTGTCTGTCTGTCTGTGTGTGTGTGGGTGTGCGCGTGTGTGTGTGTGTGTCTCTGTCTGTGTGGGTGTGTGCGGCTGTGGCTGTGGCTGTGGCTGTGGGTGTGGGAGTGCTTGTGCTTGTGCTGGTGCTGGTGCGTGTGCGTGTGCTTGTGCTCGGGCTCGCGCTTGCGCTTGCACTACTAGCAGCTCTCCAAGTTCTTCTGGTAGTTCTTCCTCTTCCTCTTCTTCTTCAAGCTCTTCGACCAGCTCATATGAGACTGTTCAGGAATCTAAGTTTAGGAAGTCAAAGACTGCCGCTCTTTCAGCTTATCGATTTCATGACAAAACCAGAGTTCTCACTCAAACGCCTCAGTTTGACCCCAAGGATGGGGCAATCGTGTATAGCACCATGGATGTTACATCTTTCAAACGACAGCAAGCCTTTAAAGCTATGTCCACCAAGTGGAACAAGCCTTACTGCTGCAAGGAGCCTCAGTGCAAGCTTTGCCTTGATCACAAACGAACCAGCCGGGCTGAATTGATGCTGGACGTTATCAAGGTGCTTCCTTGTTCCACCAGGAGCAATAAGAAGAAGTTTCACCAGATTGTGGACAGAATTTTGAGCAGCACATGGGCAATGGTTCATGTTGCACAATGTTACACACGTGTCTCCAGTCAGCCTATGGGCTACCCCGCTTAGCGGGGTGTGTGTGTGGAACACCTGTTTGCCAAGGTCTTTCTGAATTGTAATATATTGCAGGGGGGCCCGGAGGCTCCAACAAGTCCGGTGCTAACAAAAACGCTTGTTGGATGCCTGTGATATGGGAGCTGATCACTCCCACGTACCTGCAAGTTTTCCACCGTATGGCACCAGGCTAAGCCTAGAACCTGGACTTCGCTGCGTTCTGTCGATCCGTTTGAGGCAAGAGGTAAAGCCCGAATCCTCTTATAATCCTACTCCTCTGTGTTGGCAGACTGAATTCACAGTGAACATAATCAGTCCAGAGGAAGGATTGCGCGAGTGTGTGTGTGTGTGTGTGTGCGTGCTGATGTGTGTGCCTACAAGTTTGCTTGTGTGTGTGTGTGCGCTCGCTCCGCTCCGGGGCTTTTGTGCTAGATCGCAGTAGTGCGATTGTCGTAGTCAGTAGTGGTACTGGTGGCGGTGGTGGTGGCGGCGGTGGTGGTGGTGGGTTGGGGAGTGGGTATACATGCTCGGACGACCTTTTTGCCATGTTATCTTCTCGCCTCTGCAACAATCAAAACAACACTGTTATCTTCCTCGGACGACCTTGCTTATATACATAATATTTATGTATACATATATTTTTTCTAAACTTATGGCAACTTGTGCAGAATATAATCTGAAAATGCGGCCGCAACAGAGGAAAGAAGCTAAGAAGTTCCCAGGAGCCACCAAGCTACTCGTACTCCTACTCCTACTCCTCCTCCTCCTACTACTACTACGACTACCACCACTACCACTACCACTACTACCACTACTATAGTGCTACCACACAAGCCACTTCTAGGACTACGACGACGAGGACGACTGCCACTACCACTACCACTACTACTAGCCCTACCCCGACGACTGTCACTACCACTGCCACAACCACTACGACAGCGACGACGACGACACCACCACCACCACCACGACGACGACCATTACTACTATTGCTCCTGCTGCTGCTACTGCCACTACTACTACTCCTACTACTACGATGACGACGACTACGCCTTCCACTACGACTGCCGCGACTACAACGACGACTGCTACTAATACTACTAGCACGATACGAGTACTACTCTGAGAGGGACTTTTACCCCATCAGCAAATTAAAACCCTAATCGGATATGATGTTTAGAAAAAGCACCCCTACAAGGAGTGGGCGGCAAGGCCCAAGACCCTACTAGTACTGAGTGTTATGCGGCCCAAGCTTTGACCAGAATATGCCGAGGCCCGGGCCATATACATCACCCAATCCTTCAAGCCCTGGCGTACAAAAGGAACCGACTGGTTCAAGTCTGCGAGATCGTAGAACCAGCCGATGATGTTCACAGTCTCATTGTAGCCGCGACAGATGTAGTTCCCTGCCCCGCAGTACTTCAAGTCTGGAGGGCCATGGGCCCTGTCTCCCAAGTAGGTCTGAGCATTGTAAACACTCCCTGGATAGTTGTTGCAGTAGGTGCCATTGTTCGTGCTGTCCTTAGGGCTCCACTAAACACCAGGGAGCAATAAGTAACACACTGAACTTATGAGATAACGAAACCGGCAGCTCGGAAGAAGCAAGCTTCGGGTGTGCCGTTGGGGAAGAACTGCAGTTCGCATGATGCTCCTGGTCCCAAGGCCTGTGCCGGCGGAGGCCATCCCGACATCCTCGGCTTCATTTTTGGGAATTCCGGCTCAACGCGGTCGTGCTGCTCACTCAGCCGTCCAAAACTTGGGGACAAGATACAAGTCAAAGAAAAACGTGCACAAGAACATGTACATGCACGCGTGTATGTGGAAAAAAGGTGCCTACTGCATGTATGTAGGTAGGTATGCATACATATATCATATTTATGAACCAAAGAAGAAAGTGCACATACATGTACATCTGGTGAAGGATTACTCTTTTGGCCAGCGTCTTTTCAGTGTACTGATCGAAGGTGAGGTTGCTAATGTTGAGCTGATGAACGTATTCTGTCTCGTTGAAGGGGTTGACTTCACTCAAGTCTTGCTCACTGTGAACGGGGCGGCAATGATTCAAGACGATGTCAAGGATGAAGCACATCCCCATGTTATGGGTCTGCTCTACAAGCTCTTTGAGGTCTTCTTTCGTTCCGAAGTTGGGGTCTATCTGGTAATAATCCTGCGCCCAATACCCATGGTAGCCATATCCACTGGGCCCGTCCGGACCATAGAAGTTCAAGACCACCGGCGTGACCCAGATACACTCAAAACCCATATCCCTGATGTATTCCAGCTGGCTGGTGATGCCTTTCAGGGTGCCGTTGCACCAGTTATTGCCAGTGCATGGGTTCGAGTCGTTCTGGCTCACCCCGTCGAAGCGAGAGAAACGATCGGTCATGACAAGGTACACTGATTTCCCCCCCAAGTCGTGCAATGTGTAGGGAACATCGTCCGCCTTGAGCGTGCTCCCGGCTCGCTGCCTTTGCAGCAACTGGCTGTGGTCGGCCTCGCAGAGGTCCGCCGCCGCAGCTGCACGGGAGCATAAGATCAAAAGACTCGCGAAGATTCGGATCATCTGGGCTCGGATCAAAGCAATTTTGGCACTGACTGAGCCTTGGCCACTTGCAGGCAAGGGATCTGACACCCAAGTTACCAACACCCCAGACAACTTCAATGGGTAGACCCAGCGAAGGGCTGGAGGGCTTGTGGGGTTTTGGATTGCAAGGGCTCGGGCTTCCGGTGAAAGCATGATGAATGAAGCACAACTTTAGGGGTTTAGGGTTTAGGGTTTAGGGTAAGGATGCATGATTCAGGGCTTGGCCTAAAGAGTAAAGACCAAGGAATGGGGGGAAAAACCCTGTCGGCTTCCCGGCCTTTTAGTGCTTGTTCTGCCTTCTTCCACCCATAGAGACCTTTATCCCTAAACCCTGCACCAACCAGGGCTTTAGTCCTCACCTCTGATTCATACTCCCTGCTTCTCTGAAGGCTGTTGCTCTAGGATTTGTATCAATCCTCATTGTGGGATCGGCATTACCCTAAACTCTAAACCCCAAACGACGACGCCCTTCGAGAGTCTGAGCTCGACCACACCACCGAGCACTCCAACATCAAGATCTAAATCCGAAGCACTCCACACAGAAGTCGCAAATCCTCATCCATCAACTACCACAGAAACCGTAAATCCTAACTCCTCAACATCGCCCCGTGGCCTCGAGACACTGGATCACGATTCGCACCCTGATGGCACCCAGCAGCTCCGGGGTTAAGGGCATAGGATTTAGGGGAATTGCTAAACCCCGAACCCCATGCACAGCTGCAAGGGTGCCACGCAAAGCGGGCTGAGAGAAAGCCAAAAATTGTAGAGGCTATAGCCCCGCGCTCTACGCCCATACACTGAAACCCCTATATCCTTCGCACCCCTCAGCAACCAAAGCACCGAAGCTCCTGCCTTTCTGCAGGTATAGCGAGACCATGCTCCTCGAATTTCTTCGCCACCATGGCAATCACCTGCCATGGCCCGTAGGCTGAAAGGGTTCCGTGCTATCGAAGGCGAGCTTAGAATACCTTACACCGAAATACATGGCATCAAAGCTTTGAGGCTTCAGGCTTTAGGGCTCGGGCTCCGAATCCTAGAATCGCTATACGCTCGACCCTGGATCCTAGTCGGTCAAAAATCCCATTACTGCTGATCCCTGCTCTCCAAGCAAAACTCGAAGGCTTCAGGGCTCCGTCAGCTTTCGCAGACCCCAGCTTCAGGGCTTCAAGAAATTGCAGGAAAAATGGGAGTTTCCGAAAATAGGGGACCCGAATATAGTACCCTAAATTAGTAGGACCCCTATTATAAGGACCCCCAAAATAAGGTACCCCAATTTTCTCAAACTCCCAAATGGCCTTCGATCCTTGAACCCCGGCCCGACACCCGACACCTACCTCTAAGACGGAGGGCCGAAAAGGTGCATTTCTGCCCCTATAAGCCCTTTAGGGTCTCTATTGAGGTGCTGCGCCCCCCGGCCAAGCAGGGTCTACTAAGTCCACTACATCCAGCCCAACATACCCAAAACCCTAGACCCCTTTCCGTGCCGCTAAGCGTCAACGAGTCAGAGCAGGTATTATATTATATTTTGCAATCTTGTATAATATTATATTGATATTAGATCATATCATATTCTATCATATTATGGTAGATATTAGATCATATCATATTCTATCATATTATGGTAGGTAGGGCCTTGCCATCTGCATCGAAGACCGGCGAGCCCGACCTGTTCTGTTTCCAGCAGTTATGCAGGCGAGGCCGAGAGAACCAGGACATTCTTCTATGACGGCTATTCTGTATATATTATAGATTGTATATTTGATATTCTATTTTGAATTCTAATACTCTCTTAGCCCTAATCAGTCTTTCTAGGATCGACTCCACAACCTTACTCTTCTTCTTTGCGCCTTACGTTACACCCGGGCGGCTGCCTTGGCAGTCTGCACTGTCAGTTTCAAGACACTGACTCACAGTATCAGGCCGGGGTCTTGATCCTGCAACACCAAACCTCCCAAAGCCCAAACCCAAGCTCCTTAAGCTTGCTCTGCTTAAGTTCGGATGCAGGTTGCCTTGACGATGGGCGGCCAGGTTTGAAGAGATCGCTTTTCATGCAAGCGATTCCGGCCGAGATCTCGAGTGAGGGGGTCGAATCCCTGCAAGCCCTAAGTGGCCCTAAAGCTTTCAACCCTAAAATTTCAAGCTCTAGACTCGAAACCGTTAAAGCCCAGCCCTAGGCCCAAAACAAACACGAAAAAGCGCCTAACGCCCTAATCCTGAGCAAAACCCTGCAGCCCCAAAGCCGAAGACCGAACAAGCTGAACCGCGGTTTAGGGTTTAGGGCGGGTTCTTTTTGGATCCCCGGCATACCCGGCAGTGTGGGTAGGGCCAGCTGCACGAAACGCGTCGCTGGATCCTGGGTGTCAGGCTTGTTGATGTGTTGCCTGGTGGTGCTGGTGGTGGGAGGCATTTAGGGTTTTTGGGTTCGGGCTGCAGGGTTGTGTTGTGTTCAGGGGTTTAGAGTTTAGAGCTTGTGGTTCAGGTCATAGGGCTTTGGTGTGTGGGGTTTCGGATGTGAGGGTTTCGCGTAGGCCGTCGGAGCTTCGTCAGGGTTTGGGGTTTGTGCTTAGGATCTTGGGCATAGGTGCAAGATGGCTGTGGATAAAGCAGCCTCGGTACACTTAGTCATACGAATCCTTTGTAGTCCACATACCACTATACAAAAACACGTCGATTCTGACTCTAACTGTTCTGGATAGAGCCCCTTGAAAACTTGAACACAGCACCCCATATAGAACCCCCTAAACCCTAAACAGCAAGCCGACACCCCCCAGGTGCTGAGCGCGCACGAACCCTGAGCCTGAGCTCCCTGGATTCGAAGCCCCTGCCTGGGTCCCGAACTCTGAGCCGCAAAAACTTTTAAAAAAAAAAGCAAATCTGAAGCCGAAACCATATTATGGGAGTTTCCGAAAATTTAGGGGTAGCTTATTTGGGGGTCCTTATGATAAGGATCCTACTAATTTCGGATACTATATTAGGGTCCCCTATTTTCGGAAACCACCATATGAGCGCCAAATGACCTGGACCCTAAACCCAATAAACCATAAACACCTCAACTTAGAGCAATGATCCTCCCTGCGTTTTGGCATTCCATGGCCACTCGCGTCCCGATGCATGCCCAGAAACCCAATCCGGCTGCGACGGACCGAAGCCCTAAACTCTAAAAAACGAAGAAGCCAAAGGCCCACACCTAAATCCAAAACCTAAACCCTAAACTGGTCCTGAACTTCTGAACCCAGAAACCATGTATAACCCTACCCGAAAACCTAAAGCCCCAGGCCCTGAGAGTTGAAAAATTGCAAAGGAGGCGTCCTCTGCTAATCCCCGGAAGCTCTGCCTGAAGGAGGCGACGGTCTTCTTGAAGGGGTTCCTCTTTGGGTTCCGGTTGGGGGGGTTTGGGGTGTTGGGACTTCTGACTTTTGTGTTGCTACTTAGCGTCTCAGAGTCCAGGGTGGGGGTGGTTTAGAGAGTTCAGGGTTTGGGATCTAGGGGCTGAGGCTGGGGTTCTCTGAATCTGCTTCAGGTTCTGCTGCAGCAGATGATTGTAATGCGGTTTTCAAGAAGTTTACAAGTTGAGGTGTGGTGCGAAGGGTTTCTTCTACAGGCTCAGGGTTATAACAGGGCTCCACTTTCGACATCGCTCATCTTTTCATGGCGAGCACACCTTGTCAGGAACGATCCGCCGCACAGGTCCGAGCTTTGGAGTATTGGGCCCCTGGGCCCCCGCGCCCCGAGGTTTAGCGTTGAAGGTTCAGGGTTTTATGGTGAGTATCTCAGTATCTCCGCAGACTTTGTCTGTTGGGCGGCTTCGCCCACCTTTGGTTAGTAGGGAATGGAAGAATGGTAGCAAGGTATAATTGTACCCCATTCCTCCATTCCCTACTAACCAAAGGTAAGTTCCAGGCAGTATACCGGCTCCTTGGCTTTCAACTGCAAAACCAGGTCGGTTTCGGATTTCGGACCTCAGGCACCCCAGGGTATCAGATTGTGATACAAGATCTGACCACGCAGAAGTCCCGGGATATTGTGGCCTGGGACTTCTGCTGATTAAGTAAGTTCATTTGGACCATTTGGGCTGAGCCTTCGGGATCGAGTTAGGGAGAGGAGGTGGCTGAGATCGACTGGACAGCTGCCGACAGGAACCCGAGCTGTGGAAAATCACACTCGCACACCCTTGGTGCAAAGACAGCAGCTGGGTATGGGCCCAAGCATTCGGGCCCGAATGGCCTGGCACCTATAATCTACAAACTCTTGGGCCGTTAAACAAAAAAACACTGTTCTGAACCCTGCACCCAGGCCAAGGGTCTGGCGTTGAGTTTCCGGTTCGGCTTTCAAAGTTAGGGGTTGGTTAAGACTCGGGAGTTTCTGGGTGTAGGGATGAAACATGGGATCCATTCGGCTTTAGGGTTTAGGCAGGTATGGGACCCTTCGCCTTCAAACCCAGCTGACATGCCGGCATGAATGAAGACCCAAAGATCAAGTAAACACGACCTACAGTAAACTTGACATGATAGAAGGATTTCTGAGGGAAATCAAGAAAGAGTTCATCCCATCTACGCCGGCTCGCATGGGCCGGTAAACTGGAGATAAGTGGAACTACGAGTTTGCAGGGCTCTTGAGAAGGTAGTGTGTTACGAGTTCCAGGGTTTGGAGTTTAGAGTTCCGGATTTCGCAGCAGAAGAGTATGCATCATTTCCCATAAAAGGTCAGCCCAGGCCTAAGCCAAACCCTATAAACCCGATCCCACCCAATGCTTGGAGCCCCTCGTGCTGGCAGCGTTACGCCTTACAAAAAGATTCGGAAAATCAACAATGCCCGCGCCGTGGAAGCATCTACTGCTTGAAGCCTGACAAGTTTTCGTCTCTGGAAGTTCGAACTTTGGGGTGCAAACTTTGGGGTTTAGAGTTTGAGGGCTTAGGGTTTGACGTGCGAGACTTTAGGCAACTAGTAGGATAGTTGCTGTGTTCTTAGTCGGTTTTTCTGAGCATTACCCCAACACATAACACTGGGGCCTTCATAATGGTTGCTCTTGTGGTATTGCTATATATATATATATATGAGAACTATAGTAGCGGTGCTAAAAAATATGACGGTAATAAGGTTAATCAGGTTAAAATAAGAATATCAATAAGAATGGTAATAGAAACAAAAATAACACTACCGCTAAGAAGGATATTTCAACAATGCTAACAAAGATAGTAATATTAGCAATAACCACAACCTACGCATACTAGAACAATAATAAAGAATAGTAGTGATAATAAAACAATAACGACAACACCAATATTAATGATGTTACTACTAATAATAACAGCTATGATTTTTATAGGCAATAGGAATAGCGATAACAGCAATAGAAGAGCAATAGAAGAAGAATAGAAAAATCGTAAAGATAACTATACAATATCATAAATAACACATGCAAATCCTGGGTGACAACATTGGCATTTATTCAAGCTTCCATCTCAGGTCATGTCGAAATCATGTGGAGAACTCCCCTCAAGTCTCGGCGGCATGTTTGGCGCCATCTTCTAGGTGGAAAGAGCTCCAGTGCGCTCCTTTGCCGTCAGCTGGGTCTGTAACTTATAGTAACTTGAATCCTACACCCAAGACTCTAAACTCCCTGCACCTTGACTTGCAAAAAGTGAACCGGGAGCCACCGAGCAATGAAAGCCTCGAGTCTTAAACCAACCCAGTTGCTCGAACCGCCTGAGCAAAACCCGTTGAACCCCTAGTAGAGGGGTTTGAAGAATTATGGAAGAATTACCTGTATCCCTCATTGCGGTTCCCAACACAGGTATCTTGATTTACCAATCTAAACTACTTAGGCCGTTACATTTGCACCGCAGAAGAACCCTTATAGACCCGTCGACTCACCCCTCAACCTTGTTTGTCCAAGGCACAAGACAGCGGCACGATCTGGCTCTTCGAAACCCCTCCTTCGCCCTCTTTCGTTCGATGCTTCTTCAGGAAGCGACGGAAAGATGACGGCATCAGAACTTCGGCGGTCTCCTCTCGGCTCTAGCGACTTCATGTTCAGGGAAGCCCACATCTCGTCTCTCCAAAGCTACTTAAGGGGCATCGGTGTCACACGGCTCTGCTGTCTTTTGAAGTCCTCCTCGTGCTTGGGAGTAGGATCTAAGATCGAGTTCCCATCAACGAAGATGTCGCTCAAGAAGGGCTGCTTCCTTTGTCGGCAAGATAAATTGCTTGTATTTTAACCCTAAACCCTAAACCGTTTTCCGACTACCCACTCTACATATTGCTGCAACTAGTGAGAAGCTCGTGCTCCGAGGCGTCGAAACTGCATGCGGAGGTCATGGTGTAACAGGTGTAGGTAAACTTGCACTCAGGCTGTTCAGCTGTAGTGATGGAAATTTCACTCATCATTTCATGACTAGTCTTGTCATTTCTGTTTTCTTCTAGTGGTAGAGACCAAAATTGTGGTTCACCAGGTTGTTGGCCACGTTTTTTTTACAAACCCCACTTGTCCCCGTCTGGGTAAGTGTTGTGGCAAGCTCACCGATGTTGCTGCCACCTTGAAGATGACTATGCTAGCCTTTTGAGCCTGTCTGCCTTGTGGTGGACTTGTACTGAGCTGCTGCACAGCCGCTATGGTTGCTCGTGCTGCCGCTAGCTTTGTTCTTGCTTTTGCTGCTGCTGGTCGCAGCGGTGGTTGCGATGCTGTTGTTGAAGCTGCTGCAGCTGCTTTTGTCGCTTCCGCAGAAGCTGCCGGAGATAATCTTGGTGAATAGGAGAGAGATATGCCATATGCTGAAGAAGAAGACGTTGATGACGATGGTAATGATAATGATGGTAAAGAAGAAGATGATGATCAAGGTGATGATGAGGATAATGATGACGACAACGATGACGATGGCGATGATGGTGATAATGGTGAGTGATGGAATGATGCGGTGGATGCGATTGGTGACGATGATGCTGGCAGCAACGCAGAGCCGCTGCAACGGCAAAAAACACCACGATCGACAAAAGCTGAAGCTAGGACAACCAAGCATCTGCACCGCCTCCACGAAGCGACGAGAATACCTGGCAAACCGGAGATCCTCCAATTCTAACGTTCTTTTCAATACGGTCCCTGCGAGCCTGCTGGCAGCACGCTGCGTCTCCCAGTTGTGCCCCAGAGTCGCGCAGAAGCCGTCGGCATCTAAACTGAGGAGCTCGGAGGTGTCTTGCGCTTCCAAATCACCCATATGCACCCACGGTGCCTCGGTGGCATGGTTACTTGGGGTCTGGGGTTCGGTTTAACTATGGATTAGGAAGAGCCGAGACTGCAAGCCCCGACTAGTTCGGAGTGATGGGTAGTATTCTGTTTTGGCGTTGAGGGCTTGCGGCAATGTCCGACCCTGAAGCCGTGACCTGGTAGTCGTTCCAGACTTTGGAAAATCAAGGGACGCCCCAAATGGTAGGATCCTCGTGTTAAGAAGCCCAACCTGAAAACTGACTAAACCCAAGCCCCAAGTCTAAAACCCCTTAGCTTGGGCCAAGGGGCGGTGTCGGAAGCCCGACAACTTCATTCAGGTGTACTGGGGAGGGTTTCAAGTGTTAAGAGCAGACGCTCAAGACCGTGATGAAATCCCTGTGAAATCGTGATCAAATCCTAGTAGAAACTTATGAAGCCTGCAGCCCTTTGTACAACCTGTCTAGTCCATACTCTGCCGGAAGTGCCCATAAGCACATCTCTGCAACCCAGCGCGTGTCGTCCAGGATCTGGGAGCTGTCGTCGCGGTAGTAGCACAAGCGTCCTATGCTTCGCAGGGGCATTCCACTGAACTGGAGTCCTCTCCTTCAGTACCAGTCGCTCTAGTACCAGTTGTATGTAGTGCCACGACAACAGCAAGAGAAGCAACTGACGGCGGAGGCACCGCTGCTGCTGCTGCTCCTGCTACTCCTGTTACTACTGCTACTACTGCTGCTGCTGCTGCTGCTACTGCTGCTACTGCACTGCTGCTGCTACTGCTGCTAATGCTAATGCTACTGCTACTGCTACTAGTACTGCTGTTGCTACTGCTACTGCTACTGCTACTGCTACTACTACTACTACTACTCCTGCTGCTACTACTACTACTACTACTCCTGCTGCTGCTGCTATTGCTGCTATTGCTGCTACTGCTACTGCTACTACTCCTGTTGCTACTGCTACTACTACTGCAACTGCGACGACGACGACGACTGCTGCTGCTATTGCTGCTACGGCTACTGCTGCTTCTACTGCAAATTCTACTTCTACCGTCACCTCTGAACCCTACCACGGCCTCATATGGCCACAAACTCTGTAAGCCCCGATGACAGAGCGAATCCTAAAAGCTTCAAAAACCCTAAACCCTGAAAACCTCAACTCGTCAATGTCGAGGCCAAATAATTAGGATAGGGCTCTGGGGTTCTATACCATATTTCAACGAAAGAGCCCCAAGGAACAAATGTTCCTAAGTATTGCCCTCTAAAACCTTTGTAGACTCTGTCAGAGGTCCCGTCATCATTAGGAACGAGGATTTCGCGACGTGGCCGCTGAGGAAGATCGAATCACCCGCGGCCCCGAGGATGGGAACGAGGCTTTCACTAGCCATCCTTGTGCTTCACAGCTTAAGGCGTTGGTTTTAGGGCTTTGGGGCTTTGCTTTAAGGTTTAGCAATGTGATTGTTTTTGGACAGGGGGGTTTTGGGCTCTTCCAAATCCGGGACCTTAGAGCCAGGGGTCTTACAGCGACCTGCTATCCAGACGCCGAGTTTGAGTCTTGAAATCGTGGCCTGACCTATAAACCCGGCCCCAGTCTTGACAAGGCCTTCGCATCATAAACCATAGCCCTGGCCCGGACGACCCAAGCCAAACTACGGCGAGGAGAAAGGTTGACGTACAAACGGTCGGCAAAGGTAGTTTTTATCGGCAGTATTTCAGAATACTGAGCACTATGATTCTGCTCATTTTCCTCGTCATCATGGCTTCTATCGTGCCCCAAATGCTTTCTGCGAACAAGATGCTGATGCAAGGTGTGCAGACAATGCACCTCATCCCCCTGCAGGACGATCAAGGTGTATGAGTCTAGACGGGTCCATGCAGGGCTTCCGGACTAATAACTATGGCTATCGCTCAGGGGCAGGTTGTTTACCTTTATACCATTCGGTGATGAACTGGCCCTAAACAACATGGGCCCTTGTAGTAGTCCGTTTATTTATTTATTTATATATATGGTCCCCCCCCCCCCCCAAGACCTCCCCCCGCCTCTTCCACACGATTCTCAGAGGTTGCTTCTCTACATTGGACACTACCTATATATGCTGAAAACACCGTAAATAGCGATACAATCGTGCCTTTCGCCATGTGCATGCAAACAGTGCTGCTACAAGTCGCGGGTTTGATATGTGTATAAATCTGGCGCCGAATCTCGGCCAAAGGTTTATGATAGTTTACGTGTTGGAGAAGCTGAAATGCTGGAGGGCGTGCTATTTTTGTTCATGTAGTACTACAAAATCTCGTGTTTTTTGCGTTTTATAGTGTTTTATAGTGTGTTTATTAATACAACATTCCTCTAATAATAAACATGCTATAGTCTCTCTTACGAAGAAGCCTGTGTGCGTGGGCCATCTCTTTNTTTTTTGCGTTTTATAGTGTTTTATAGTGTGTTTATTAATACAACATTCCTCTAATAATAAACATGCTATAGTCTCTCTTACGAAGAAGCCTGTGTGCGTGGGCCATCTCTTTCCCGCTGCTCGTGAAGCAACCGATTCTCATGCGGTCTAATAGCTCTAGCATCTGATTTACGAGTGAGCAGACACAAAGAGCCCCTCTCATATCCTTTCCATTATATATGAAAGAAGTCGAATATACGGGCGCTTTTTTTTTTGAAGCCCTACTCCAACAGCTGTTCTTTGCCTCATAAGAAATGGGAAAGCTCCTTTGGAGTTGAAAATTTTATTTGCATATGGGGGCGCACAAGAAGGCACCTCGGCAGCAAGAAGTAAGAGAGCTCTTGCCACCTTCCAAACAGAAGCAGGACCTGGACTAAATACCACTGGCTGTATTGATACGTATCAATCAGAAGGCAGGGGCTCCTTATCCTTGTAAAACAGAGTAAAATGGCACCTCATGGAAGAAAACTCCTCTTTATATTGTGATACGATCTATGACAGATATTAAAAGCAGCCATGTGCATAGCAATCGCTGTAAAGTTTTGAGGATACAAGACGAAGTAAACGAAGACTAATTGGGCCATCCTCATACCTATCAAGCAAGAGAAATAAAACTCCTGCTGTGCCAGAAGAAAACTAAACGATGGGACCTCTATTCAAAACTGACGAGAGCTCCTTTTCATGTTGTGATACGAACTATGACAGCATCTACACCATAGTCATCGACAGAATGACCGGTATCGCTTTGTCAGGATATGCAACTCCGTCCACCGAAGTTATTTTTGGGATAGAAGTCTCATGCCTCTTGCCCGTTTAATAAAAGATACCAGTAAACAAGCTTTTCTTTGTCTGCTGATCACATCTAGGGAGTGTCGCTGGCAGATTGATGAGAGCTACTTTTTTTGCGTTACGTTCTATGACAGCTATTAGTCACAAATCGCAAGGGGTGCCACTCTAAGGTTTTGTAAAAAACCAAAACCCAAAATCACAGATCGCAAGGGGTGTCCAGTCCCCCTAAAGGTGTTTTGCATAAAATAGATTCCAAAATCACAAATCGCAAGGGGTGTCTCCCTAAAGGTAAAACGTATTTTATCTTTCCAAAATCACAAATCGCAAGGGGTGTCTCCCTAAAGGTTTTTGCATAAAATAGATCCCAAAATCATGAATCGCAAGGGGTGTCCCCCTAAGGTTTTGTAAACAGCCAGAACCCAAAATCACAAATCGCAAGGGGTGTCTCCCTAAAGGGTTTTGCATAAAATAGACCCCAAAATCATGAATCGCAAGGGGTGTCCCCCTAAGGTTTTGTAAAAAACCAGAACTCAAAATCACAGATCGCAAGGGGTGTCCCCCTAAAGGTGTTTTGCATAAAATAGATTCCAAAATCACAAATTGCAAGGGGTGTCCCCCCAAGGTTTTGTAAAAAAA